>JACEEZ010009529.1:0-12500 GCA_016584305.1 Chionoecetes opilio | reverse complement strand
CTCTCTCTCTTCTCTACTCTCTCTCTTCTCTCTCTCTCTCTCCTCTCTCTCTCTCTCTCTCTCCTCTCTCCCTCTCCTCTCTCATCCCCCTCTCTTCTCTCCTCTCTCTCTCTCTCTTTTCTCTCTCTCTCCTCTCTCTCTCCTCTCCCCTCCCCTCTCTCTCTTCTCTCTCTCTCTCTCTCACTCTTTTTTTAAATTTTTGGGTTTTTTTTTTTTTTTTTTTTTTTTTTTTTCCATCCNCGGACCCTTAAACATCAACTTCATTTAATTTAACTAATTTCATAAATATTGTTGGCGGAAGGAATCTTAAATGCGGTCTGTGTCGCGGCTAACTTGTGGCTCAGCGGGCAGGTACGGCGGGAGGTACGGTGGCCAAGTTTTTAATTGTTTAAGCCAAAGGAGGCGGGGAAACTAGTGTTTCCTCTGTATCAGACCAGTATCCACCTAGTGCTTGGATACCATCCCACTCCCCTTTCTTCAACTTTATGAAATTTATGAATTGGCTTTTACAAAAGTAACAACCTCGCCTAGTCCAATGTACGCCATCTCGAGGGGGGGAGATCGGCCTCAAAAGGCTGTGCGTTAAAATGAACTACTGCATAGCCTTTTAATTCTCTCTTCAAGGCCCTATTTATAGCATCTTTGACCCTATCATAGCTGAGTTGGCTCACCAGGTGATGTCTAGGAGATCGATTGGTCTTCCTAGGCTCTACCAAACACACTCCTACAAGACTGTGACACTTCTCTTCTATTTTCTTCACAATACCTTTGATATTATTTACGATGGCTCTGGGGCTACACTCATCATCTATATCATTGCCTCCAGAAAAAGGATTGTGAGGTCATGAGGCCACTCAAGAACTGCATTAAGACGCGTGTCTGATGAAATTTATCCGCTCTGCCACCCGGCGCTCGAAAAATCCTGAATTCCACATTTTCCACGACCAGCTGTCGGGGGACATAAACTGTGTCCGACCACACTCCCCTTTATACTTTCCCCAAAAATAATCCTATACTCAGGGCCCCAAAAAACTGTTGGAATTATCTACCACCAATTGATGGTCGACAACAACTATTAAAATTATAATGTTGATTAATGTGAACTCACCATGCATAACCCAATTCTACCTTAATCTGCTATGATACCCCATTTAGCTCTAACTAAGGTTATACTCAGCATTGGCAGGTGGGTTGTATTATGCGTTGGCTTGATCTCTATCCTTGGGAAGTATTGGATGTCGATGTGGTCAGAGTTGCAACAGGCTGGGAGTAGAACTCGTGGCTTTCGGGGTGATGGTTGAAACCTCCACCTAAAAAGGCCGCGATGGTTGGTCGGCCGAGGAAGCTTTTCACAGCTGAGCCGATATTATCAAAGTGTGTTTTACACTTAGTCCTTTCTTAACCGATTGATCGGTTAAAATTTACTCATATTATTATGAGTTGACTACACCTTAGTGTATAATCAAACCGCTCACTCCGACCTCATGTCGTAGTGGCTCACGCGTTACTAAATATACCTCCACTGAAATAAACTTTCAGCTTGGCTCGTGACCGCCACGTATTGTTCCAATAATATTTTACTCCCATACGTGGGTCACTCACAATTCTTATACTATGTTAATCCTTTGATTAATTGTGGTATTATAGATGAATACCACCAAATTTATATTTAATTACATCTTAATATACCCAAATCTATTATAATATATACATAGGTGGAATTTGTGTTCGTATCCCGAATTCCTGACGATAGGCGCCAAATTCCACCATTCAAATTAACCTTATTCAAAATTAGAGCGGTTTTTAGTGGATAATTTCCACAGAACTCAAAAACTATAGTTTTTTTTGCTTTAGAGTTAAAAAAAAGGCAGATTTTATAGTTTTAACTTTTTAAAAAACCTAAAAAGGGCAGATTTCATAGTTTTGGCCCTGTTTTAGGTTTTTAAAGGCTTTTAGAGCCAGAAAAGGGTGAAAAAACTTAAATAAAACACAATATTAGTATATAACTAATCATTTTTGGGTTAGCGGACTTGAGTTAACGGAAGTTAAATGTAACGGAAGTTAATTGTCCGATAATGATTTCAAGTTAACTTAAAAATATAATCGTTAACGAAAATGTTAACTTCGTTAATTAACGACTAACGGATTAACGGTTTGGTGCCTACCTTTGTGGGCCATTGTACATGGCATGTTCTTAGGCCACTCGACGGTGCAGAAAGATTTTAAGTGGATTTATGGTTCTCACTCGGGATCGAACTCGGGTCACCTTGAACGCCACTCGGAGACGCTAAGTTGTCGTATTCTGCTGCTTCTTGTAATTTTACTTCAAGTAACTTACTTAGAAGTACGGGTAATGTACGGGGAAATGATACATATTATAAAGCCTTCATACACACACAACACACACACACACACACACACACACACACACACAACCTATTAACCAACATAACTGCTTGAGTCCCGCTTTTCCCATATGTCCGAGAAAACAAATCTTAACACAAAACAATTATTGTTTTAGAGGTTTTATTTACAGGGACCAGAACAGTGAAATGAAGTTGTGTTTATAATAATTATGAGGTTCTCTTCTCTGGCATTTTATCCTTATATTAGGGTAGGCGAGAGGACGTCCTTTTACTTTTACTTTATCCACTATGCGCTCTTATTCCTTCCCTCATTACTTTCGCACCACTTTCTTTCCTCTTCGACTGACTTTCCCTTCCTTCCTATCCCTCGCCTCTCGCTTCCCTTGCCCCAGAGTCTCTATTTCCCTATTATGTAAACGCACTGCAGCCTCCCACCCATAATTTTGTCTTAAAAGGGAACATACTCACTGTGCCTGTATTCAACAAAGGTGACGGTCCAAGGGAGAGAAAGGGCACCGCGCTACTCCACCAAGAAAACATCTGGCTAGATATAATAACATAGAAATATCAAAGAAATAAAAGAAGGTAACATCAATTCAGACAGGGAAGATATCAAAAGGATGAAGCATAATTATGTGCTATAGCAACTTGTAATTAATAAACAATAATGAGGGGTGGAACAGGAGCTGGATAAAGAAACAAGGATGACGACGAGAACGAGATGGAAGTTATATATTTATTATATTCCAGGGACATGACGGTTTTTAATTAAATTTTTTCTTACCTCAGAAGTTGTGAAATATTTTGCGTACCGCCTCTTTCTATTGAAAACGCATTGCTAATACAAGTATTAGTTTATTTTTATGTTATAGAAAACAATAATTCATGATAGAAAGACAGGAATGAATTTCTTTATAGTAGTAAATATTATCATTCTATTTATCCCAAGGGTTGGTACAACCTCGATCCAGACGTCGGGTCCTCATGCCGATGGGGGCAATATCAGCCGTTCATGAAAACTTATCAATCACGACGGTCAGTATCACGACGGTCGGGCGCCCCATCATATCGTGTACTCGATGGAAAATGTCCAACTTCTTGCAACTGGGCCTTAGTCTTACAGCTATCATGACTCCATCGTGACCATCTTACGACCATCATGACACATACTTACAGGCAGCGTGACATTGTTGTGAGGCTATCGTGGTCTGTGTTTATCGTGTCAAATTTCACGATAGCGTCAATAATCAAATTGGTGGCGCTATCGTGGTTCGATTATGGAATTGTGAAGGGAGCTTAAAGCCGATACAGTGTGTCACGATAGCCTAATAATATGCATAATGCGTCACGATAAACGCAAGCATGAGTCCGATAGAGCTAATAACGTGTCACGATTGTCCTAGGACGACGTGACGAATACCCTAAGAACACGGAGATTACGTCATGGAAGTGCTAAAGATAGGTCACGATAGGACCAGTGGTTCTCAACCTTTTTCACTCCATTCCCCCCTTCATGAATTCTCAACATTCGTGTGGCTCCCCTTCATTTTTCTCCCAAATCCACCCCGCCAAAAAAGGTAAAAAAAAAAAAAAAAAAAAAAAAAAATGTTGAGAAGAGAACACCCTTGCTTTATTACAAAGTTTACAGTCATAATTATCTTATATTTGATAGATTTCTGTGATATGCTTAACTTACATCACTTGCCTACAAAAGACTAGCGGACACTAGCAAATTTGAATCTGGTTGGGAAAAAGTTAAATTAATCTCTGCATATTTTATCACACATCAGTGGGAAGGCTGATATTGTTTCTTTCAGTCAGTTGACGAATCCGAGGTTGTGTCACTGACAATGCACATCTCATGTCGGGGTCCACATCCAATCGGTTCCGGCTCTTATTTTTGTTTTGTAGAAGGGTGGAAAAACCAGACTCCATAAATAGGTATTTAAAAAAAGGAAAGGATCGAGTGCAATCTCAGACTTTTGGATATGCTGAGCATTAAAACCCAGAAACATTCAGAGATTTTTTTCATAGAGATTTGGAGCAGATCATTTTTGAGATCAAGGATCTCCTAAAAATAAAGGGGAAAGGGTAGTAATATCAAGAGTCCCAGAAAAGGATCTTACCAACTCCTTTTTCCCCCTCGAAGTTGGAAGTACCTTTTAAGTTCATTCAAGGACCAGATGCGAGTGATTTAGTTTTAAGTAATGGGTCAAGCAGACTACTTCTTCATTTCGTAAAGGCAGCTAAAAGGGTTTTAAAAACATGGAAACATTCCCGGCACCGACTTTCCTTTGCCAATTTTGGAGCTTTGGGAAGAAAAACCCCGAAAACAAACCATCAGGTGAAAAACATTTTTTTCCTTTTCCCTGTAGCTTTAGATTTAACCTATTAGCTGCTCAAATATATCTGCTAAATATGCAAACGTGGCTCCCACAAAACCCATTGAAGTGATTAACAGATATCTTTCCTTGCATTTCCCGGAAAAATTTAGCTCCCCCGAAGTTCAAACACTGGGTTAAATTGCCCTTGGAAAGCCAGCGCACTTTGGATAAAAGAGGAGAGTTATGCTCCGAATCCAGTCCTACAAAGGGGTTTTGGAAAAAAGGCGAGAGTTTAACTCCCGCTTTTACAAAGTTTTACGCATTTACCACGCCCCAGGATCTTTAAAAAATCAGGGAGGGTTTTCGACGCCAGGCAAAACGATGGGTCTACAATGAACCCCCTTGGGGTTCGGACTACTTCCTGCCGCTTTGGAACCCTGATTTTTATCCCGATCGCTGAAAGTACTTTCTACAGCAAGAACACGCCTCCTTTGACAAGCACTGCCCCAATTGAAATAAGAAGAAAAATAGCGAGTCACATCAATATTAGCACTAAAAAAAAAAGCAGGAATACCTAAGTAGGGATGAGCATGAAAAACAATGATACCAAAAAATAAGAAATATTTCACACACGAAAACAGCGACCGCCTTTTATAATTGTCGAACAAAATAAGTAACACAGTATATGGTTCAGAATCAATTATACCCACATGTTTACGTGATGATATCCCAGGCCACACTGAGATAATTCGATCGCCTCTCTCCCTGTCTCCCGGTGACTCACCCTCACTCACCGCCGTGTCTCTCACCCGTCTCATACGCGTTCGTTCTCCTCCGCGTTTTCTATCACACCTACACTGCACAAACAATACAATTTCGCACACATACATACATACACACGTACACACACATTCGAAAACAATATTATGTAACAACATTTTATTGTCAACTTAATGATTAATCAATTAATTATTAAAACAAGAACATTTTCTTTGCCAGGACAGTGATGCAAGTTTTTTTTTTAATTCAGATTCCTAACATTATTTAGAAATGTATAATTTGCAACAGCCCACCATGGCCCCCTTAAATTCTTGCCATGGCCCCCTTGGGGGCCATGGCCCCCCAGGTTGAGAACCACTGCGATAGACCAACGAATGCCTGGCGAGACATTTTAGTATAGCTATTGACGCTATCGTGATACCTTCATGACACCGTCGTGGCACCATCGTGGTTATCGTAGCTCTATCGTGACAACAAAATTACCGTTAATTTTCCATTCGTGACGTAGTCTTACAGCTATCATGACTCCATCGTGACCATCTTCCGACCGTCATTGTGGGATATTATAAAAGTCCAAACCTTCGTCAGCATAAGGCTTTATTCAGCAAAAGATTGCAGCGGAGGTGCGAACCACAAAGACGCCAATAATCAACTGATTTACAAGGGTGTGCGAGCTCAAACTAAACATACAGAACGAACCAACGAAACAACAAAAACAATGAAACAATGAAACCTGGATGATTCATAACTATGAAGCTTCTGAATCACAACATTCTCTCCATGTTCTAAAGAATTAAAATATGTAAAGTTATACATATAATCATCCCAGTAATATTTAGTCATCCAAGTAGGGTCTCATTATTTATACATTATGAATAGGTTAGCCTATCGATGATGGGTTTCCTGGGTCTCGTCGATCGGCGAAGCGGCTCCTGCCCCCTGTGAGGCTCCACCTTCGTTTTATCCAATACCCCGACATCTGGCTGAGCAGCTGCTTCAGGGCTGGATGGGGAATAGTCGCCGTCTATCTCAGGGATTTTCGGAGTTTTGAGTTTTTGACGGAGTCCTCAGTGCCATAAGTAGTAATCAGGTCATCAACTTGGTTCCCAGGAAGCCAGGGAGAGGTCTTGTGAGGAGTGGCCGGATCTTTAGGGGGAAAGGGGCAAAATCCCTGGTAGCAGAGGTGGGCACTTCCGCAAACCGCAACTTCCGCAAATTGCGAAAGTCCGAATTCGTTTGCGGATTTACGGAAGTGTAAATGTTTGTGAATTTGCGTTTGCGGAAGTACTTCCGCAAACGCAAATATGTCCGCACTCTCTCAATTTTGAACATGATTCCTGCGTGGCTACGCGCACCGTCCAGAGAACGCTGCTTGCCCACCAGTGACTCTCCCTTTTTGATCAAATGGATTTTTTGATGGCCCCAGCAATCCTGCACTCTGGGACTGAGAGTGCTGTTTAAGTGTGGGGGAGGTGTATCCAGCTTCTTTTCCTGTGAATACAGGAATGAGGCAAGGTGCGTCCTTGCCCCTTCACTATACAACAGTTGTATGGACTGAGTATTGGGCAAAGTTGTAGATCAAAGTGATTGTGAAGCATCCCTCGGCAAGATCACTGATCTTTTTTTTGCCGATGATGTAGTACAGTAATTTTGCGGAGTCGCTGGAGTCCTGGAGATGGTTTTTAAAGGCGCTGCACGAGGGCAAAGCCTTTGGGGCTTGAGGTTTCCTGGCTTAAGACCAAGGCCCAGTTTTTTGAAGGCTTACAGATGAAACGGGTTTGTCTGTTCTTTGGCGTGCGGCGAGGACATTGAATCTTGGAAAGTTTTACATACCTTGGTTAGCGCAGTCTATAATGATGGCGGGTCACGTAAAGAAGTCTTACGGGGGAAATTGGCATAGCCCCCGGGTTTTATGGACTCGTTCACACGAGTATTTGACTTTGTCGGTACCTGTGCGGGAAAGGAAAAAGATCCGGATCTTCAAGTCTCTTGTAATCCTTTCTACTCTATGGTTGTGAGACATGGACACTAAATTAGCGACTTTGAATAGGCGAATCGTGCCTTTGGTAAAAGTGTCTTCGCAGAATCATGGGGTATCGCTGGGATGATGACGTGTCAAATCAGCGATTGCACCGTGAGACTGAATCGAGGCCTATTAGGGTGCATAGTCCGTCAGTCCCAAACTTCGGTATATGGGCATGTGGCACGTTTCTCTGAAACCGATCCTTCCCATCGAGTTGTTTCTGTAAGAGAAAATCCGGCGTGGAGGAGACCAATAGGGGCGGCCACAAGGCTCGTGGCTGGGGAAGGTTGATGTTTCCTGTCGAGAGTTGTTTGGTATGGGAAGGGAGCCTGCATGGGACTTGCGCGGGGTTTCCCCCGGGAGTGTCGTCGTAGGGTGGGCGAGGCAACGCTCTCCCCCGGGGTTACCCCAATGACTGATTGACAGCAATCCACCCCCTATTCAAGCTGTATGTGGTCCGCCTTCTTAACCCTGATAATGTAGATGCCGTGAACTCAAGACTGCTTTTCGAGGTCACGGAGCAGACTGTCTTGGATACCCCATAAGGCAAAAAGCCCCGATGAAGACGAAGAGGATGAATTTTTCAAGGTGAGACTTATTAATTTTATCAGGATCTACTGTATCTTCAGTTCATTTGTGACAGTTCATTACTCCAAGTCATTATATTAGCTGTGACGAAGACACAGCCAAAAAGCAGAACACGGGAAGGATCAGCATGGCGGCCGCGAGCGGGTGTATATAAGGCGCGCCAAGCCACAGAGCTTCAGTCCTGGGCGCGGCGCCAAGCCCCCCAAAACTCCTCTCCTCATCCCTGGTCGCGACGCCAAGTTCCCCAAGCTTCCTCTCCTCATCCTCACCTCACTTTCCTTAACTTCCGGTTCAGACAGCCTGCAGTCCACCGTGAGAGCACCTAACTCCCACCTACTCCGGTGTCCGACTTGCTCACGCGTCACCGTGGAGGGCAACCCACTCCCAGCCCTACATCCGTTTGACGCCAGCTCGTCACCGTGAGAGCACTCCACTCCATCGTTATTCCCTACTGTCCCTCCCGTCCTGTTCCTCTCTTCCACTTATCTGCAGGAGGCCGTTGTGATCCCCGTGCAGCTGTTAAAGGCGGGTGTTTCCTTGCTTTACAACCCCCGACTGGCCCACGCACGCCGTCAGGTGTAAGGCGCTCGCTGGCGGTGCCTTGACCTACCTCCCCATCACGCCCGGCCTTCACCAGCGCAGAGGCTTCGGTGTGGAGTACCTAACCGCGGTGAGAACTTCCTGGCCGCCCTCTCCGTTGGGGCGTCCAGCCCAACGGAAGACACCGCGCGCCTAAGTCACTCACGGACCGGGACGCTCAATCCCTGTCCTGTTGTGACTGAGGCGCTAGCCGGCGGTGGAGACTCTGGTACCACCGTCTCCTGTTGGGCACCCATTCCCCAGGGGACACCAACGCTCACCAAGCCACCCACACCGGGACAGTGTCGCTCCCTGTCCCTGTTGGTGCCTGAGGAGTACTTGGGAGTTATGGTGCCTAGCCGCTGCCAAGGGCAGTGATATCTATATTCTGTATGTACAAAAGGGAAGTTTGTAAAACCAAAGAGGAAATTAAACACAAAGCCGGAGATTCCCAGTTTCTTTGGCCTTCGAGAGACCTGATGTAGCCACGTAACCACTGGCGGCCAGCGGTGGGCCTCCGACTGCCACATACAAGCACCATTGAAGAAACACGCCCTTCAACCGGATAACGACAGACCATGTGGACATTGGCGGAGACGTTTCGAGCTACACTGAGACCTTCAAGAATCCCCGCTGAGCGCGCGCCAAATGGTGTAAGATTTCCATCGGCGACGTTGGCAATGATGTACAAACAGCCATCACAGCCAGCTACGTGGAGTGATGAAGACATGCATTAAAAAAAAGAACTTGCCCCCCAGATGAAGAAAATGCAAGCCAAGGGACCTCGCCACTCTCACACAGGGGGGACCTGAGCTGCGCTCTTTTGGCAATACGGCTCGACAGCTGGCCAAAGCCGTGCATTCAATTGACAGGGGCAGCCCATCATCGAGCGGGAAGCCTATGGAAGCCTTCTTGAAAGCCTTGCCCCTCAATCTAAAACGAGAGTATTATGAACAATAACTACAACCCTGAGCGGCTGGGAAGAATCTGAACGTCATCACCAGCTGATGAAAACCGCTTCCACCACACCATTTATCGTGGCAGCCCCATAAACAACTTCACCTCCTCGCCTTGACCAGCTAGAATCCCATATTGCCTGCCCTGGATCAAAGCGCCACTGTTGACGACCAACACAGGAGAGCGACGCATGGACACCAGAACAGCGTCGTAGCAAGGACGAACTCAGTAGTTGGAAACTTTGGCAAATTTGGTCACCTACAACGGGAGGTGTCGCAAGACCAAAACTCTAACACAAATTCCGCCTTTAACTTCCACGGGGTTCCCGTCCGTAGGGCACTGGATGAACCGCCTTAAGCCTGATGCCAACACACGTGCCCATCACCGGTGTGCAAGGAAATAAGGCGTTAGTCTTGGTTTGACACGGAGCCAGCCGCCAGCTGCTTATCCTGTCACCTTCTACAGCCAGCATGCATCACTTGGGACTCCCAATGTACGTCACCTGTCAAGGAGCCGACGGGCGAGGTTGGCTGTAGCTGGAGATACTAGAACGGCTTCACTGCAGTGGGACGAGATGTTATTACAGGGTCCCACTTATTGTCCTGAAGGCTTATCGGGAGTGGACGGAATACCTCGGGATGGAACTCCCTTAAACCACTCAGAGTAAAAAATTTTGGCTCCGAAAGTACAGCAGAGCCTGAAGGAAATCGTGACACTGCTCCCAGATCTTATATCTTCCTCAGAACATTGACCTTCGCCCACAGCCGGCGCAAATACTCTGCATCACACGTTCTAATCAAACATCAACTGTCTTCTCTCCCTCCCAAGAAGCTTCCCCCTGGGCTAAGGGCAGCACCCACTTGTATCGGATTGGAGGCTCATCATCTTCGCCATTGCCAATCACACTGCGGACCCAGTACGATTGCAAAAAGGGTGGGAGATTGGCTCAGTAGATCCAGGGGAGCTTACGGACCGCCAACAAACATCTCGGGCAAAACGATCTTCCCAGTTATTCCTACCGGTCTGACGCCATCTCAAACCTATGACCTGAGAAACCTCCAAATGGACTATGGGGATATATTCGCTCAGGGAGAGGACGACAACGGGTTAACTAGTCTGCGGAGCATCGCCATCTACAAATAAGGGCCGCCAATCAAGCAACCATTCGACGACAGCACCAGCACCCCGAGAAGAGGAACGTTCTCAAGTCGATTCCATGGCTCGGCACGGGATTATCAGACCACCGAAAATTTCCTTGGTCGCCCCCTTTTGTGGTGTTGGGGGAAGAAAAAGGACGGGTCACTAAGGTTTTTTTGTGTCGATTATGGGCACTGAATGCCGTCACAGTGAAAGACGCTCAACCACTCCCGTTTTATTGACGACACATTGGAGGCCCTTCACGGTTCCCGATGGTTCTCCACGCTAGACCTACAGAAAAGATGGGCTACTGGCAAATCCCTTTTCCCGTGGGAAGGGACAAGGAGAAGACTGCCTTCTCACAGGTGACGGGCCAACTATGGGAGTTTGAGGTCCTCCCTTCGGAGTCTGCAACGGCCAAGCGTCCTTTCCTCCCGCCGATGGGACGCTGTCTTGGCGGGCCTGACGTGGAGAAGTGTCTCGCTTATTTGGACGACATCATCGTATATGCTCCAACCCTGGACCATTCATTTTGCAGCGGCTTCGGGGGGTGTTTGAACGAATCCGAGGAGCTGGGCTCAAGCTCAAGCCATCCAAATGCTGTCTAGCTCGTGAGGAAGTACCATTTCGGGGCCCATGGGTGAGTGGCCCGTGGTTTATCCAGCCAGACCGTGACAAGCTGAGGGCCATAGGCAACATACCACCACCTACCAAACGTTTCGTGAATTACGTAGTTTCCTCGGTTTTGGCGTCGTACTACAGAAGATTTGTCAAGGGCTTCGCTGATTTTAGCAACACCCTCCCTCGTCTCTTGGATAAAAGGGGGGCACCTGGAGCCCGGTCAGCGACTGTGAGCAAGCATTCCGAAGCCTCAAAGAAACACCTACCCAGCCCCTATCGTCGCCTACCCAGACTTCTCCCAGCCCTTTACCCTTTATACCGATGCATCCAACTTGGGACTGGGTACTGTCCTTTCGCAGAGGCAGTACGAAAAGGGAAAAGGGTAAAATTTTCTTTTGCCAGCCGCACCCTCAGCACCTCGGAAAAGAGCTACAGCCAACGAAAAAAGAATGTTAGGGGTGGTCTGGGGTATTCGGCATTCCGTCCTTTTCTACTCAAGCAACCATTTCGAGGTGTTCACCGACCATTACAGCCTTACATGGTTTTAAAACCATGTCCACGGAAAGCGCTCTTTTTCACCGATGGTCTAGCGAGCTAGAAGAAACGACTTCACCATAAAACACCGGCCAGGAAAATTGCAGGGACACGCAGACGGCCTCTCAGGTTGCCTAGGACCAGCCTCAGATCGATCAATTACTCCACGTGGGAGCCGGACTGACGACGTCGCAGAGGAACACCATCAACTCCAGGAAGCCGCGGCATACAGGACATGGCCCTCCTGGCTGACCAAGAAGTGGGTGGAAGACTGCGTGTATGTGACGGCCGGTGTGATGAACCATGAAGGGCAGGTCTGGGTGGGGCCTAAGGCGGCGCACTGTTTTCTCTCGTCCCTCCATTCGTCCCAAGGAGGACACCCAGGATTTAAGAAAACGTTGGCGTTATTCAGGGCCCGGTAAATATACTGACAACGCGTCCCCCCCCGCCCAAGCAGTCGCTCCCAGTGCCGCGGTTGTCAAGTAGGAACTGACTACCCGGGCCAAGGCGAAAGTAAAGGCCACAAATGCATCCAACCGTGGGAGCTTTAATTAGGGCCCCGTAGAAAAGTGATTTTTGGGAACCCCCACC
>JACEEZ010009528.1:0-23808 GCA_016584305.1 Chionoecetes opilio | reverse complement strand
ACCTTTAAATCAGGAATTTTCTGCCCTAGTAGTTCCCTTTGATTACTTGCTTTATAAAGTTATCCTGAACTAGTAAAAAGAAATTCATCTGCGTCATTATACCTACAATTAAATCCCAATCAATGTTCCTAAGATTAAAATCTCCTACCACACATAATCTATTATATCTACAAGCCTTGCTCAATTCCAGCCATATAGGAACGGAATCCTCTTCACATAAATTTGGAGGCCTGTACACTATACCCATGAACATCTTATCAGTTCCTTCCCTAATTTCCACCCATATAGACTATGCTAACATCCGTTTTTTATAACGTTGTTAACACAACACTGCATTGTATCCCTGGCATATAATGCAATTCCTCCGCCTCTCCTGCCTAACCTGTCCTTGTGAAATAACTTATATCCCTTTATCTCAACTTCTGGATTAAATAATTTACCTGGTCATATCTAACCATGTTTCTGTTAATGCTATTATATCAAATTTTTCTACACTATGTAGATGTTCCTCTCAATAAATCGATCTTTTTAAAATAATCCTACAGTTTGTATAATAACCCTTTAAAGTAAACGTCCAGACCATTTCATCATTCCTGATTTAATGCAGTCAAAATATAGCCATTATCGAGTATATCAACAATATGTTATCACTTTTTGCATCAAGTCACCCGTTTTAAATTATTCGCATTCAAAATCTGTAAATTCCCCGAGCTCTCAAAACACAACTGACGACCAACAGACGACGGACCACGGCTCGGTGACAACACAGCAGGAAGCCTCCCACCCCGGCCCAGATACAAATACACGTAGACTCAGAAAAAAATATAGTACTTGAAGAATCTTATTCACCTGTACAGTGTACACGTATATTATGTCTTCAATATCATCAACTTTTCTTACAATTTCACACCCATATTTCCCTTACTCCTTCTCAATCATCATCTCTCTGTTTAACGTCAGATTTCCCCACAATATCTTATGAGGTTAGACGGTCGATGATACGCTTCCAACTATCTCTATCCATTGGTTCAACCTTTGCAATGCCCAATGCTGCCAGAACCCAATGCCGTCACCACCTTCTCTCCTCTTCACATTGCCAAACATTGTTCAATCGCCTTACTCTCAGCACTGTACTCAGTTCTTTCAATCCACATTTTCTTGCCGCTCTTCACTGGATCTCTTCACTCTTCACTTCATCTCTCCATGTGATTCCAGCCACATATCTCAACATTCTCCCATCACAATCAACCAACACAAATAACCACCCTTGACATTATCCTCCCAATTATGTCATCAATATCATGAACTTAACATACAATTTCACACCCATTTTTCCCTTAGCCCTTTGTAACAGCCTTTCATTTCACCCATGGCACCTCAGGGCAGTAGGGAGGATCCACAGTGTTCCTCAGGGCACCTCCCTCAGCCTTCTGCAGGGCCACTACCTGTACCAGCTGGCCCTGGACACCCTCACCCACCTGGACCCCGCCCTAATGCCCCGCCCTCACTCCCTATGGCACCTGGCCGCTACTATTGTGATATGTAAGTGTTTATTTGGAGGAGTTTATGTATTTACCTAGTTGTGATATACGGGAAAGGAATTACACTCGTGGGGTCCCGTTTCCTTGTCTCAATTGGTCAATCATATCTTTAAAAACATGAATACTTTTGGTATCTATAATTTCACTGCCCAGGCTATTCCACATATCAATGCACCAATAGGTAAAACTGTACTTTTTGATGTAATGCAAGGAATATGTGTGTGTGTTTGTGTGGATGCATCTATCTTTGGGGGGTAGACTTTTGCAGCGAATATAGACCTAAACCTGAATTAATACCGTATTTGGGAGACTACTTATTGACTTATGGGCCAACCAAAGGACTACTGTATCCTGGACTTGCTTCTCAGTTGGGCTATTTCCAGTAGAGGGCCAATGCCGCGATTCCTGACATTTTTTAACATCACTCCCATTTCCCTTTCTATGGTTTATCAGTATAAATGATATACTGTTATCTTCGGAAATGTTTGTTCTATAATATTATCAAATAAAAAACCGTAAAACACACAATAGAAATGCGTTATGAGACTGAAGAAATATACGGAACTTGAACTTGAACTCTTAGCCATTTAACACTTTGCGAGACAACTTATAACATGGGCCATATCAATAGAAGCGGAATTCTATTGGCTTTCCATTGATATATTTAGTTTTTTGATTAATGAATTAGCACCATGCATAAATTAGCGTTAACTAAATAAATATCATCAATCGGGTAATTTTCCCGATTGATGATTTTATGTATTTAATTAACGCTAAATTATGCATGGTGCTAATTCATTGATCAGAAAACAAAATTTATCAATGGAAAGTAAATAAAATTCCGCATCTATTGATATGCTCTGTTATAAGTTGTCTCGCAAAATATTAATGGCGAAGAGTTTAAGTGAATATTAAGTTCATGCATATTTTTTCAGTCTCATAATGGCATTTCTTAAGTGTTTTACTTTTTTTTATTTAATAATATCATAGAACAAACTTTTACGAAGATTCCGGTATATCATTTATACTAAAAAACCCATAGTCTAGTTTTCAAAAACACTTTTTTTGCCTTGCCGATCAGCCCCCACTGGTCAGGGTGTTTTTGGCGCGGACCCCCCAGAAAAAAGCCCAGTATACATAGTTTTTGGGCCAACATCATATATTATATTTACTAATTTTCCTCTGTCTTGAATATTTGCGGTGGAACATGACAAGCCCAAAAGTTTTGTTATGAGAGAAACAATGATAATGAAATCTAAACATTCTTTTTATCTTAGTTTATGGGGATGTTTTTTTTGAGTAATAGAGAGTAAGTGCTGTATATGCTGCGGACTTTCTGTGTCCCCTATATTATCGGGGAAAAGAAAAAATGTAAACAAAACATTATTTATTTGTGAAATGTTACAATGTAAAAAAATAGGTTTTGATCGGGATATCAATAACTATTCCTATTTTAGGGGACCATTATTATACCGCCATGCAGTAAGCCTATTACATCTGGTAAGTCAACAACGGACCGTATCCTAACGCTTCGTGTCCTGGTGGAACGCCGACATGAGTTTCGACAGGGGATGCTTGCAGCCTATGTTGATCTGAAGAAGACGTTTGACTCAGTGCATCGTGAGTCACTTGAGACCTTCTGCGACTTCGCGTGATTCCTGCAAGGACTATTAGTTTGATAACTGGGTCACTCTGGAACTGAGAGTGCTGTGAAGTGTGGGGAAGGTGTATCCAGCTTCTTTCCTGTGAATACAGCCAGGATTGAGGCAAGGGTACGTCTTGCCCCATCACTTTTCAACACTGTATGGACTGGGTATTGGGCAAAGTTGTAGATCAAAGTGATTGTGGAGCATCCCTCGGCAACACCAAGATCACTGATCTTGTTTTTGCTGATGATGCAGTAATCATTGCCGAGTCGCTGGAGGTCCTGGTGATGGCTCTTGAGGCACTGCACGAGGCAAAGCCTTTGGGACTTGAGGTCTCTGGCTTAAGACCAAGGTCCAGGTGTTTGGAGGCTTACTAGATGAAACAGTACAGTCTGTCCATGCGTGTGGCGAGGACATTGAGATTTTGGAAAAGTTTTGCATACTTTGGTTGCGCAGTCCATAATGACGGCGGGTCACGTCAAGAAGTCTTGCGGAGGATAGGCATAGCCCACGGTGTTATAGACTCGCTCAGCAGGAGTATTTGGCGTTGTCGGTACCTGTGCAGGAGGACAAAGATCTGGCTCTTCAAGTCGCTTGTGATCCCTGTTTTACTCTATGGTTGTGAGACATGGACACTAAATAGCGACTTGAAGAGGCGAATCGATGCCTTTGGTAATAAGTGTCTGAGAAGAATCATGAGGTATCGCTGGGATGATTACGTGTCAAACCAGCGATTTCACCGTGAGACTGAATCGAAGCCTATACCTGCATAGTCCGTCAGCGCCAACTTCGGCTATATGGGCATGTGGCACGCTACTCTGAAATCGATCTTTCCATCGGGTTGTATCTGTAAGAGACAATCGGCGTGAAGGAGGCCAAGGGGGGCCCACAAGGCTCGTGGCTAGGTCAAGTTGATGTTTCTTGTCGAGAGCTGCTTTATGGGAAAGGAGCCTGCATGGGGACTCGCGCGTGGTGACCCTCGGGAGTGGCGTCGTAGGTGGCGAGGCGACGCGCCCCCCGGCGTATGCCCCAATGATTGATTGATTGGATATATTTATAGGAGATGGAATTAAACTAACTGACCCAGCAATAATTAAATCACTGGTCAACACGATATTTCTGGCAAAGGTTTTAAAAAATTCTAACTGAATTTGGGCTGCTGATTACGAATATGAACTCAATTTTTGGGCTATCACATTAGGATTTTGCGATATAGCATTTTCAATTTTTGATGAAAATGACTCATCAGCCTATATAAACGAAGGTTTCAAGATAAAAACACGTGATTTTTAGTAATACATTTTGTATATTCTTAATCAAGGAATTACAAAAATACGAAAATCCATGTACAAGTAAATCAAATATAGTGACAGAATTTAAATAGAAAATATAAAAAATTACATAATTTATGGTGCACAGATCCAAAGGCAAAATAGCAGTTATGTGAATTTTTTTTTCTTTGGGTGATCCCCTGATGTACAGCTTTCGGGTTGTGTCTCATCAAGCTCCAGCAATAATCCGCCATCATATGTGAGTCCACCGGCCTTGATACCGTTCTTCCATTGTTATAATGTCCTGATGAAAACGCTCCCCTTGTTCCTCGAAAGAAAAAAACCCAAAAATTTTCCCACCCCAAACCTTCTTTTTTCCCCCCCTTAAAAAACCAAATTTGCCCAAACCAATTTTGGGTTAAATTTCCCCCTTCCCCCCCCCCTTTCCCCCCCCGAAAAATTTTTTAACCCTTTCCCAGTTCTTTTTTCAACCCACTTTTTCTTGCCCCCTTTTCATGGTCTTTTCACTCTTATTTCACTCTCCGTGATTCGCACATATCTCAACATTCCCCACAAAAAAAATCAACCAACCAAATAACCACCCTTGACATTATCCCCCAATTATGTCATCAATATCTGAATTAACATAAAATTTTCCCAACCCCCTTTTTTCCCCTTTTAGCCCTTTGTAACACCCTTTCATTTCCCCATGGCACCTAGGGCAGTAGGGGGGATCCACAGTGTTCCTCAGGGCCCCTCCCCAGCCTTCTGCGGGGCCCATACCTGCCCCAGCGGGCCCCTGGACACCTCACCCACCTGGACCCCCCCTAATGCCCCGCCCTCACTCCCTATGGCCCCGGCCGCTACTATTGGATATTTTAAGGTTTTTTATTTGGAGGATTTTATGATTTACCTGTTGTGTATACGGGAAAGGAATTACACTCGTGGGGCCCCTTTTTCCTTGTCTCAATTGGTAATCATATTTTTAAAAAATGAATATTTTTTGGGTATCAAAATTTCATGCCCGGCATTCCACATACAAGCACCAATAGGTAAAACGTACTTTTTGAGTAATGCAAGGAATATGTGTGGGTTTGTGTGGAGCATCTATCTTTGGGGGGGTAGACTTTTGCAGCGAATATAGACCTAAACCAAATTTAATACCGTTTTTGGGAGACTACTTATTGATTTTGGGGCCAAACCCAAAAGGACTACGTATCCTGGACTTGCTTTAGTTGGGCTTTTTCCGTAGAGGGGCCAATGCCGCGTTTCCCCTGCTTTTTTTAAACATCCCTTTTCCCTTTCTATGGTTTTATCAGTATAAATGAATATTTTATTTTCGGAAAGGTTTTTTCTATAATATTATAAAAAAAAACCGTAAAAACACAATAGAAATGCTTATGAGACGAAGAAATATACGGAACTTGAACTTGAACTTTTAGCCTTTTAAAAACATTTGGAGAAAAATTAAAAACATGGGCCATATCAATAGAAGCGGAATTCTATTGGTTTTTCCTTTGATATTTTTAGTTTTTTGTTTAATAAATTTGCCCCATGCATAAATTAGCTTTAAACAAAAAAATATCATCAAGGGAAATTTTTCCCGTTTTGATGATTTTATGTTTTTAAATTTAACGCAAAATTTATGCATGGTGTAATTCTTTACAGAAAAAAAAATTTACAAGGAAAATAAATAAAATTCCGATCTATTGAATGCCTGTTATAAGTTGTTCGAAAATTTTAATGGCGAAGATTTAAGTGAATTTTAAAGTTCAGCATATTTTTTCGTTATAATGGCATTTTCTTAAGTGTTTTACTGTTTTTTATTTAATAATTTTAAGAACAAACATTTACGAAGATTCCCGGTATATCATTTATACTAAAAAAACCATAGTTAGTATTAGAACACTTTTTTTGCCTTGCCGATCACCCTCCACTGGTCATGGGTTGTTTTGGCGGGGGCCCCCCAAAAAAGCCCAGTATACATAGTTTTTGGGGGCCAACATCATTTTTAATTTTTACATATATTTTCCCTCTGTTTTTGGGATAATTTTGCGTGTGGAACAGACAACGACCAAAACTTTTTGTTCATGAGAGAAAAAATGATAATGAAATTATACATTCTATTTATTTTATGTTTTGAGGATTTTTTTTGTTGAGCTAAAAAGGAGTAACGGCTGTATATTGCTGCGGATTTTCTGTTTCACCTTATTATGGGGGGAAAAGGAAAAAAATGTAAACTAAAACCCCTTATTTTTTTTGTGAAATTTTTACAATGTAAAAAAAATAGGATGATTGGATACAAAACTTTCCCTATTTTTTTTACCTTTTTTATACCCCCATGTCAGTAACCCATTACATCTGGTAAAGTCAAAAAAAACGGACCGACCTAACCTTCGTGCCCCGGGGGAACCCCGAATGAGTTCGACAGGGGATGTTTTGCAGCCTAGTTGATCTGAAAAAGACGTTTGACTCAGGATGTGAGTCACTCGAGCCTTCTGCGACTTCGGTGTTCCGCAAGGACTATTATTTTGATAACTGGCACCGGGAAAATGAGGGTGCTGGAAGTGTGGGGAATTTTGTATCCAGCTTTTTTCCCTGTAAAACAGCCGGGTTTGAGGCAAGGGTACGTCCTTGCCCCATACTTTTCAACACTTGTATGGACGGGTATTGGGGCAAAGTTGTAGACAAAGTGTTTGTGGAGCATCCCTGGGGCAACACCAAGATCACTGATCTTGTTTTTGTGATGAGCAGTAATCATTGGGGGTCGCGGAGGCCCTGGTGAGGTTTGAGGCACTGCAGAGGCAACCTTTTGGGACTGAGGTCTCTGGCTTAAGACCAAGGTCCAGGTGTTTGGAGGGCTTACTAGATGAAACAGTAAAAGTCTGTCCATGGTGGGGCGAGGACATGAGATTTTGGAAATTTTTTGCATATTTTGGTTGCGCAGTCCATAATGACGGCGGGCACGTAAAGAAGTTTGCGGAGGATGGGGCATAGCCCACGGGTTATAGATCGCTCAGCAGGAGTTTTTGGGGTTGTGGGTCCCGTGCAGGGGGGACAAAGAGGCTCTTCAAGTCGCTTTGACCCCTTTTTTTACTCTATGGTTGTGAGACAGGACATTAAATAGCGATTGAGAGGCGAATCGATCCCTTTGGTAATAAGGTCTGGAAGAATCAGAGGATGTGGATGATTACGTGCAAACCAGGGTTTTCACCGTGAGATGAATCGAACCCTTTTACCTGCAAGTCCGTCAGCGCCAACTTCGGCTATATGGGCATGTGGCACGCTACTCTAAACGATCTTTCCCATGGGTTGTATCTGTAAGGGACAACCCGGCGTGAAGGGGCCCAAGGGGGCCCCCACAAGGCTCGTGGCTGGGAAAATTTGATGTTTTTTGCGAGACCCTTTGGTATGGGAAAGGAGCCTGAGGGGCTCGCGCGGGGGACCCGGGGTGCGTCGTAGGGGGGCGAGGCGACGCCCCCCCCGGCGTACCCCCCCCCCAATGATTGATTGATATATTTATGGGAGATGGAATTAAAAATGACCCACAATAATTAAACCCGGGCAAACGTATTCTGGCAAAAGGGTTTTTTAAAACAAATTCTAATGAATTGGGCTGTGATTACGAATAGAACTCAATTTTGTCTATCACATTAGGATTTGCGAATAGCTTTTTTCAATTTTTGAGAAAAGACCATCAGCCTATATATCGAATTTTTCAAGAAAAAAAACACGTGATTTTAGAATACTTTTTGTATATTCAATCAAGGAATTACAAAGATTACGAAGTCCATGTACAAGAAATAAATATAGTGAAAAATTTTAAAATAGAAAATAAAAACAATACATTAAGGTGCAAGCAAGGGCAAGTAGCATTATGTGAATTTTTTTTTCTTGGCTGATCTCTGATTTACAGCTTTGGGTTGGCTCATCAAGCCCCAGCAATAATCCGCCATCATAGTGGTCCCACGGCCCTTTGTACCGTTTTTCCTTTTTAAAAGTCTGATGAAAACGCCCCCCTGTCCTCGTCACATCCCAAGGTTCCAAACTTGTCCAAAGGGTGTAAATGTGAACTTGATACTCTTTCTAATCCAAGATCTCGCAGGCTCTTAGTAGCTTTTCCCAATCTTTTCTAGTTGTCTGTTTTCTTATTCCCTGGAAAATTTTTTCCCCCAATTACAAAAGCTTTCCCAAAGCTCTTTTTTCTGTTATTCATTGAGTGATAAAATTTGGATCTCTATTGGGTTTTTCTTTTTTGGGGGCCATAAAAATTTTCCAGCCTTTTTTTTTTCTTAAATAAGACCAGGAAAAGTTGAACATATATAGCTGAAGCATTCTCCACTTGTCAAGAGCTTTGACGAACTGCTTTATCAATCCAAGTTTTATGTGCAAAGGGAGGAAAGACAACTTCTTCCTATCCATAGGGTCATTTAGACCTTATCGCCCAAGCCAAACTCTGTGCTGAGGGGCCCTTCTTTTTTCACCCCAACTTGCTGTAGCTTACTGTCCCCGAAAACAGAAAAAAAAGGGGGATTTTTTTTACCCCCCTTGCGACCTAAAAGAAAGTTAACCATTTTAAATCGACAAAAAATTAAAAAACCCCTGAAAGATATTGCAACCTCTCTAGGGCAACTTGATGTTGTTTATCTTCTTAATTTTACGAAGACCTATTGGTACAGAGCCATACTTTTTTCCATTGGTAACAGAACACATTTTTAAACTTCTTTTGGAACTGTCAATAAAAAAACCCCCAACCCCTTTAATATTGCTAGCAGTCCATAAAAAAGAAGTAGCCCCTTTTACATCAGTACAATAGACAAGCTGGCCATCTGAATGGAATACTTACGCAGATCGTTCCCCGTTACGATAAAATGAGACACTGTGCGGGTTTCAGCATTCGATTCTTTGCAGTCTTTAAGACAACAGTTCAGCAGATCTTTTTGGGAGATAAAGATTTAACCAAATCATTCAAAGAGAGAGTAAAAAAGAATGGTTTTTCACAATCTTTATCAGATGGCTGAAAAATATCTGTAGGTCTTCTTTATCGTGGGAGCAGGTGAGCAGAGACTGTTTCATCATTTTTTGAAACCAGTAAAATTGGTACAGGTATTTCTTTAATGGGGAAATGGCGAAAAGCTGAAGGGAACTTGGGGATTGCAAATATTTTGGTTTTTTTTTTGAAAAACCTTTTTCATTGACAAGGCAGAAAAAAGCAGTCACTAAAAGATTGCTTTGGTTTTCTCCAAAACCCTAGGGCCCCAAACAAGTTTTGATTCTTTCCTTTAGACCCCTGTCTCAAAATCTCAACACAGGTTTTGCACACTTTGTGGGAGCCCCAAAGCTTGCTTGGTCTCCAAGGGTTTTTTGAAGTACGCAAAAACACGCCTTAAAAAAGTCAGTAAGTTGCGCCTCTGAGTCTTTAAAAAAAAGTTCCCAAATGTAGCAAAAAATATTTGGATCATTTGAGCATTTTTTCTGTGGAGTAGAGGCCTGTTAGACAGCAACCCAATGCGGACAAATAAAAGAAAAATGTTTTTAGTACCTGAGTTGTTCCTGAATTTTTACCCAACCACCTACACCTTAGGGATTTTTCAAAAAAAAGAAACAACAGGAGAAATAAATAAATAATCAAATTTAATGTAAAATTTAAATAAAAAAACTACCTGCGGACGATTGCTGGCAAGATGAAATGGTTTTTTTACTTTCGTTCATAAAGAAAGGGAAAATTTTTGCAGTTCAAAGAAAAAAGAAAAATATTTTTCCAGTTTTTTTGGGAGAGAATTAAAAAAAAAACCTATTAATCCGGCCCTTTTGCTACACTATCAATAGAAGGATAATTTTTTTTTTGAAATTCATGAAAATGGAATAATACCTATAGCGCAAAAAAAAGTGATTGATAGGAAAATATAAGATCAGATTTGAATTCAGCACCCTAAATTAGTCTAAAGCTGTTCTTAAATTCCATGCCAGAATTTTTTTTTTTTTTGTTGTTGACCAGTGTATAATTAACTGGATGGAACCTGTTAATACCATGTGCCACACCCATACCATTACCAAATCCTTAACGCGTTTCCCCCTATTTTTCAGACGGTGGGGACCATGACCTGATCCTGCTACTGCTGCGGCCCGGGGTCCTCTTCACCCCCTGCGTGGGGTGGGGCCTTTACTCCATGGCCCTTCTTCCTCCCACCCACCGCCCCCCCATAGGTCTCCATTGAGGTGGGTTACACGAGTTGTTTACATTGATTTTTTTATCCATCATTTCTTTTTTTTTTACATGTAACGGGGTTTTCTTGTTATCATAAATTTTTTTGCAATTTTTTGTTTCATTTTTATTTAAAATTTTCTTTTTATTGATTATGTATTTTTTACTGACATTTCAATCTGATATAGATATGTATATTTTTCTAACTTTTCTTTTCACCTGTGAACAGTGAAAAGGTGATAGAAAATGTGGTGGAAAATGGTAGTAGTGGTGGTGGTAGAAGGGGGGTAGTTTGGTAGTAGAGGGGTGGCTGAGGTGGTGATGGTGTGAAATTTCAGATTTTGAAAATAAAGTCGGTACGCTTGTTTCAGTCTTTCATTTAGTGTCAGTGGGATAAGTGAGTTTTTCAAATACTTCACTGTATTTCCATGTCATAGGGTAAATTTAGGGAAAACCCCGATTTAAACCACACTGCCAACGCACTGTAAACACGAGAGGGGCGAGATTAGTGCCTCGACTGCAGCTCATTGATTCACAAGTGGCGGCGGCGGGGCGGCGCGACATGAAAGTACATCAAATAGAAATAAATTAAATTTTGTCTGGTTTTTTAAAGAAAAATTACTTAATTACTATTGAAAAAATTAAAAAACTATACATAATGATTTTTTTAAGATATATTTTTTAGTAGCAGGCTGGGCGTCGCGGAATTTTAGCCGCGATTCCCCGGGTTTTGCGATCGCAGTACTAAAAACGATCGCGGAATTTTTTTTAAATTTGAATTCATTCCCGAAATTTTTTTTGCCTTTATTTTTCCCCGATTTAGTCCACGATCCAAAATGGTTAATTTCCCTTAAGAGTTAAGTTAACCGTTATTTCTTAATGGGGTATAATGGCTTAAAGCTTTTTTTCTTCGAAGAAAAAAATTCGCTAGCGATTACCGATCGCGGAATAAAGCCGGAATTTTAATTTAAACTTAAAAAATATTCCGCGATGCGGAATCGCGTTGGGAAAGCCCCAAAATTTTTGATCGGGAATAGCGATAGGGGGACTACCCATTTTGGATCGCTGCCCAGCACTGGTTAGTAGGTATCAATTTGCGTGTCTTAAAGGCTCATACACCCGGGAGTGGGTGCTGGGGGTGCTGAGCTTGCAGCCCTAGCCACGAGCCGCCCCTGCCTGTGAATGTCGTTGGGTTTTTCCTTAGAATTTTTCAAGATATTTCAGTTTTTCCCATTTTTTTTTTTTTTTTTTTTTTTTTTTACTTACCCTTTGCCTAATGTTCCTTTTGTTTTTCTTTTTTTTTCTTAGATTTTTACCAAATAACTAACACCCCCCTACCCACCACCTCCTTTTGTACCCCCGGGGTACCCCCTACCAGGTGTATATCTGTGCACCCCATGAGAACGACTGGGGGGCCTTGCCGGGAAAAAGGGTGAGGTCAAATGGGAGACACCCGCAGGCAGCAGTCCTGGAGATATAGCGCAGTGAGGTCCTCCATTCAGTACATCATGAGCAGCTTTGCTCGTAGCCACCCCTTCAGTCGAATCAGTACGTAGATTTTTTTTTTGGTAGTAAGAGTTTTTTTTTACTTATTTAATCTTTTTTACTTGGTGTGAAGAAGGTTGGGAAAGGGAAAAAGACAGTTACATAGACAGGCAGGAAAGGGAAGGAAAGAAGGCAGAAGTTTCATAGACAGGGGGAAGGAAGGAATGAAGGCAGCCGTTACATAGACAGGGAGGAATGAAGGAGAAGTTACAAGCAGGCAGGAAGGAAGGAATGAAGGTAGAAGTTACATGACAGGAGGAAGGAAGGGGTGAAGGGAGACATTACATAGACAAGCAGGAAGGAAGGGAAAGAAAGGAGACAGTTTCATAGACAGGGGGAAGGAAGGGAAAGAAGGCAGACAGTTCATAGACAGGGAGGGGAAGGGAAAGGGAAAGAAGGCAGACAGTTACAAAACAGGCAGGAAGGAAGGAAATGAAGGCAGCAGTTACATAGACAGGCAGGAAGGAAGGGAAAGAAGCAGAAAGTTTCAAGACAGGAGGAAGGGAAGGGGAAAGAAGGGGACAGTTACTAGGCAGGCAGGAAGGAAAAGGAAGGCAGACAGTTCATAGGCAGACGGAAGGAAGGAAGCGGCAGGAAAGAAGGAAAGCAGACAGTTACATAGGCAGCAGGCAGGAAGGAAGAAGGAATAAAGGCAGAAGGAAGGAAGGTGAAGGCAGACAGTTACATAGACAGGCAGGAAGGAAGGAATGAAGGCAGACAGTTACATAGACAGGCAGGAAGGAAGGAATGAAGGCAGACAGTTACATAGGCAGACAGGAAGGAAGGAAGGCAGACAGTTACATAGGCAGACAGGAAAAGAAGAGGAAAGCAGACAGTTACATAGGCAGGCAGGCAAGGAAGGAAGGCAGACAGTTACATAGGCAAGGCAGGAAGGAAGGAAGAATGAAGGCAGACAGTTACAATAGGCAGACAGGAAGGAAGGAAGGCAGACAGTTACATAGGCAGGCAGGAGGAAGGAAGGCAGGACATTTAAACATAGGCAGGCAGGCAGGAAGGAAGGAATGAAGGCAGACAGTTACATAGGCAGGACAGGAAGGGAAAGGGGAAGGCAGACAGTTACATAGGCAGACAGGAAAGAAGGAAAGCAGACAGTTACATAGGCAGGCAGGCAGGAAGGAAGGCAGAACAGGAAGGAAGGAATGAAGGCAGACAGGAGAGAGACGGAAGGAAGGAAAGACAGTACATAGGCAGACAGGAAGGAAGGAATGAAGGCAGACAGTTACATAGGCAGGCAGGAAGGAAGGAATGAAGGCAGACAGGTACATAGGCAGGCAGGAAGGAAGGAAGGAATGAAGGCAGTTACATAGGCAGGCAGGAAAGAAGGAAGGCAGACAGTTACATAGGCAGACAGGAAGGAAGGAAGGCGGGACAGTACATAGGCAGACAGGAAGGAAGGAAGGCAGACAGTTACATAGGCAGACAGGAAGGAAGGAAGGCAGACAGTTACATAGGCAGACAGGAAGGAAGGAAGAAAGGCAGACAGTTACATAGGCAGACAGGAAAGAAGGAAGGCAGACAGTTACATAGGCAGGCAGGAAAGGAAGGAAGGCAGACAGTTACATAGGCAGACAAAGGGAGGAAGGAATGAAGGCAGACAGGAAAGAAGGAAAGCAGACAGTTACATAGGCAGGCAGGGCCAGGAAAGGAAGGAAGGAAGGAATGAAGGCAGACAGTTACATAGGCAGACAGGAAGGAAGGAATGAAGGCAGACAGTTACATAGACAGGCAGGAAGGAAGGAATGAAGGCAGACAGTTACATAGACAGGCAGGAGGAGGAAGGAATGAAGGCAGACAGTTACATAGGCAGACAGAAGGAAGGAAGGCAGACAGTTACATAGGCAGACAGGAAAAAGGAATGAAGGCAGACAGTTACATAGGCAGGCAGGCAGGAAGGAAGGAATTGAAGGCAGACAGGAAGGAAGGAAGGGAAGGCGGGACAGGAAGGAAGGAAGGAAGACAGACAGTTACATAGGCAGGCAGGAAGAAAGGGAATGAAGGCAGACAGTTACATAGGCAGGAAGGAAGGAAGGAAGGCAGACAGTTACATAGGCAGGAAGGAAGGAAGGAATGAAGGCAGTTACATAGGCAGGCAGGCAGGAAGGAAGGAATGAAGGCAGGCAGGCAAGGAAGGAAGGAAGGCAGACAGTTAAAATAGGCAGGCAGAAGGAAGGAATGAAGGCAGACAGTTACATAGGCAGGCAGGAAGGAAGGAATGAAGGCAGACAGTTACATAGGCAGGCAGGAAGGAAGGAAGGCAGACAGTTACATAGGCGGGAAAGGGAAAAGGGAAGGAATGAAGGCAGTTACATAGGGCAGGCAGGAAGAAGGAAGGGCAGACAGTTACATAGGCAGACAGGAAGGAAGGAAGGCGGGACAGTTACATAGGGCAGACAGGAAGGAAGGAAGGCAGACAGTTACATAGGCAGACAGGAAGGAAGGAAGGCAGACAGTTACATAGGCAGACAAGGAAGGAAAGGAAGGAAGGCAGACAGTTAAATAGGCAGACAGGAAAGAGGAAGGCAGACAGTTACATAGGCAGGCAGGAAGGAAGGAAGGCGGGACAGTTACATAGGCAGGCAGGAAGGAAGGAAGGCAGACGTTAATAGGCAGACAGGGAGGGAAGGAATGAAGGCAGACAGTTACATAGGCAGGAAGGAAGGAATGGAAGGAAGACAGTTACATAGGCAGGCGGGGAGGAAGGAAGGCAGACAGTTACATAGGCAGGCAGGAAGGAAGGAATGAAGGCAGACAGTTACATAGGCATGAAGGAAGGAAGAAAGCAGACAGTTACATAGGCAGGCAGGAAGGAAGGAAGGCAGACAGTTACATAGGCAGGCAGGAAGGAAGGAAGGCAGACAGTTACATAGGCAGGCAGGAAGGAAGGAAGGCAGACAGTTACATAGGCAGGCAGGAAGGAAGGAAGGCAGACAGTTACATAGGCAGGCAGGAAGGAAGGAAGGCAGACAGTTACAATAGGCAGACAGGAAGGAAGGAATGAAGGCAGACAGTTACATAGGCAGGAAGGAAGGAATGAAGGCAGACAGTTACATAGGCAGGAAGGCAGACAGTTACATAGCCAGGCAGGAAGGAAGGAAGGAAGGCAGACAGTTACATAGGCAGGCAGGAAGGAAGGAAAGGCAGACAGTTACATAGGCAGGCAGACGGAAGGAAGGAAGGCAGACAGTTACATAGGCAGGCAGGAAGGAAGGAAGGCAGACAGTTACATAGGCAGCAGACAGGAAGGAAGGAAGGCAGACAGTTACATAGGCAGGCAGGAAGGAAGGAAGGCAAACAGTTACATAGGCAGGCGGGAAAAGAAGGAAGGGCAGACAGTTACATAGGCAGGCAGGAAGGAAGGAAGGCAGACAGTTACATAGGCAGGCAGGAAGGAAGGAAGGCAGACAGTTACATAGGCAGGCAGGAAGGAAGGAAGGCAGACAGTTACATAGGCAGGCAGGAAGGAAGGAAGGCAGACAGTTACATAGGCAGGCAGGAAGGAAGGAAGGCAGACAGTTACATAGGCAGGATAGCAGGAACAGTTACATAGGCAGGCAGGAAGGAAGGGAAGGCAGACAGTTACATAGGCAGGCAGGAAGGAATGAAGGCAGACAGGAA
The DNA here is from genome assembly GCA_016584305.1 of Chionoecetes opilio. NCBI lineage: Eukaryota > Metazoa > Arthropoda > Malacostraca > Decapoda > Majidae > Chionoecetes > Chionoecetes opilio. The sequence continues at coordinate 7,964 of JACEEZ010009528.1, read as the reverse complement.
GGAAGGAAGGAAGGCAGACAGTTACATAGGCAGGCAGGAAGGAAGGAATAGGCAGACAGTTACATAGGCAGACAGGAAGGAAGGAAGGAAGGCAGACAGTTACATAGGCAGGCAGGAAGGAAGGAATGAAGGCAGACAGTTACATAGGCAGACAGCAGGAAGGAAGGAAGGCAGACAGTTACATAGGCAGGCGGGGAAGGAAGGAAATTAAGGCGGGACAAAGTTACATAGGCAGGTAGGAAGGAAGGAATGAAGGCAGACAGTTACATAGGCAGGAAGGAAGGAAGGAAGGCAGACAGTTACATAGGCAGACAGAAAGGAAGGAATGAAGGCAGACAGTTACATAGACAGACAGGAAGGAAGGAATGGAAGGCAGACAGTTACATAGGCAGGAAGGAAGGAAGGAATGAAGGCAGACAGTTACATAGGCAGGCAGGAAGGAAGGAATGAAGGCAGAAAAGGAAGGAAGGAATGAAGGCAGACAGTTACATAGGCAGGCAGGGAGGAAGGAAGGCAGACAGTTACATAGGCGGCAGGAAGGAAGGAAGGAAGGCAGACAGTTACATAGGCAGACAGGAAGGAAGGAAGGCAGACAGTTACATAGGCAGGCAGGAAGGAAGGAAGGCAGACAGTTACATAGGCAGGCAGGCAGGAAGGAAGGCAGACAGTTACATAGGCAAACAGGAAGGAAGGAATGAAGGCAGACAGGAAGGAAGGAATGAAGGCAGACAGTTACATAGGCAGGACGAAAGGGAGGAATGAAGGCAGACAGTTACATAGGCAGGACAGGAAGGAAGGAATGAAGGCAGACAGTTACATAGGCAGCAGGAAGGAAGGAATGAAGGCAGCCCAGTTACATAGGCAGGCAGGCAGGAAGGAAGGAAGGCAGACAGTTACATAGGCAGGCAGGAAGGAAGGAATGAGGCAGACAGTTACATAGGCAGGAAAGGAAGGAAGGAAGGCAGACAGTTACTAGGCGGGACAGGAAGGAAGGACATGAAGGCAGACAGTAATAGGCAGGAAGGCAGACAGTTACATAGGCAGGCAGGCAGGAAGGAAGGAAGGCAGACAGTTACATAGGCAGGAAGGCAGACAGTTACATAGGCAGGCAGGGAAGGAAGGAAGGCAGACAGTTACATAGGCAGGCAGGCAGGAAAGGAAGGAAGGCAGACAGTTACATAGGCAGGCAGGAAGGAAGGAAGGCAGACAGTTACATAGGCAGGACAGGCAGGAAGGAAGGAAGGCAGGACAGTTACATAGGCAGGCAGAAGGAAGGAAGAAGGCAGGCACAGTTACATAGGCAGGCAGGAAGGAAGGAATGAAGGCAGACAGTTACATAAGCAGGAAGGAAGGAAGGAAGGCAGACAGTTACATAGGCAGACAGGAAGGAAGGAAGGGAAGGCAAACAGTTACATAGGCAGACAGGAAGGAAGGAATGAAGGCAGACAGTTACATAGGCAGGAAGGAAGGAAGGAATGAAGGCAGACAGTTACATAGGCAGGCAGGAAGGAAGGAATAAAGGCAGACAGTTACATAGGCAGACAGGAAGGAAGGAATGAAGGCAGACAGTTTACATAGGCAGGCAGGAGGAAGGAAGGCAGACAGTTACATAGGCAGGCAGGAAGGAAGGAAGGCAGACAGTTACATAGGCAGGCAGGCAGGAAGGAAGAAGGCAGACAGTTACATAGGCAGACAGGAAGGAAGGACGGCAGACAGTTACATAGGCAGGCAGGAAGGAAGGAAGGCAGACAGTTACATAGGCAGGCAGGAAGGAAGGAAGGCAGACAGTTACATAGGCAGGAAGGAAGGGACCAGTTACATAGGCAGGAAGGCCAGACAGTTACATAGGCAGACAGGAAGGAAGGAATGAAGGCAGACAGGAGGAGGAAGGAATGAAGGCAGACAGTTACATAGGCAGAAGGAAGGAAGGAAGGAAGGCAGACAGTTACATAGGCAGACAGGAAGGGAAAAGGAAATGAAGGCAGACAGTTACATAGGCAGACAGGAAGGAAGGAATGAAGGCAGACAGTTACATAGGCAGACAGGAAGGAAGGAATGAAGGCAGACAGTTACATAGGCAGACAGGAAGGAAGGAATGAAGGCAGACAGTTACATAGGCAGGCAGGCAGGAAGGAAGGAAGGCAGACAGTTACATAGGCAGGCAGGAAGGAAGGAAGGAAGGCAGACAGTTACATAGGCAGGCAGGGAGGAAGGAAGGCAGACAGTTACATAGGCAGGCAGGAAGGAAGGAAGGCAGACAGTTACATAGGCAGGCAGGCAGGAAGGAAGGAACGCAGACAGTTACATAGGCAGGCAGGGAGGAAGGAAGGCAGACAGTTACATAGGCAGGCAGGCAGGAAGGAAGGAAGGCAGACAGTTACATAGGCAGGGGAAGGCAGACAGTTACATAGGCAGGAAAGGAAGGAAGGAAGGCAGACAGTTACATAGGCAGGCAGGCAGACAGTTACATAGGCAGGCAGGAAGGAAGGAAGGCAGACAGTTACATAGGCAGGAAGGCAGACAGTTACATAGGCAGGCAGGAAGGAAGGAAGGCAGACAGTTACATAGGCAGGCAGGAAGGAATGAAGGCAGACAGTTACATAGGCAGGCAGGAAGGAGGAAGGCAGACAAGTTACATAGGCAGGAAGGAAGGAAGGAAGGCGGGACAGTTACATAGGCAGGAAGGCAGACAGTTACATAGGCAGGCAGGAAGGAAGGAAGGGCAGACAGTTACATAGGCAGGCAGGAAGGAAGGAAGGCAGACAGTACATAGGCAGGAAGGAAGGAATGAAGGCAGACAGTTACATAGGCAGGCAGGAAGGAAGGAAGGCAGACAGTTACATAGGCAGGCAGGAAGGAAGGAATGAAGGCAGACAGTTACATGGGGCAGGCAGGGAGGAAGGAAGGCAGACAGTTACATAGGCAGGCAGGAAGGAAGGAAGGCAGACAGTTACATAGGCAGGCAGACAGGAAGGAAGGAAGGCAGACAGTTACATAGGCAGGCAGGAAGGAAGGAAGGCAGACAGTTACATAGGCAGGCAGGAAGGAAGGAAGGCAGACAGTTACATAGGCAGGCAGGAAGGAAGGAAGGCAGACAGTTACATAGGCAGGAAGGAAGGAAGGAAGGCAGACAGTTACATGGGGCAGGCAGGAAGGAAGGAATGAAGGCAGACAGTTACATAGGCAGGCAGGAAGGAAGGAAGGCAGACAGTTACATAGGCAGGCAGGAAGGAAGGAAGGCAGACAGTTACATAGGCAGGCAGGAAGGAAGGAAGGCAGACAGTTACATAGGCAGGCAGGAAGGAATGAAGGCAGACAGTTTCATAGGCAGGCAGGAAGGAAGGAAGGCAGACAGTTACATAGGCAGGAAGGAAGGAAGGAAGGCAGACAGTTACATAGGCAGGAAGGAAGGAATGAAGGCAGACAGTTACATAGGCAGGCAGGAAGGAAGGAAGGCAGACAGTTACATAGGCAGGCAGGAAGGAAGGGAATGAAGGCAGACAGTTACATAGGCAGGCAGGGAGGAAGGAAGGCAGACAGTTACATAGGCAGGCAGGAAGGAAGGAAGGCAGACAGTTACATAGGCAGGCAGGAAGGAAGGAAGGCAGACAGTTACATAGGCAGACAGGAAGGAAGGAAGGCAGACAGTTACATAGGCAGGCAGGAAGGAAGGAAGGCAGACAGTTACATAGGCAGGCAGGAAGGAAGGAAGGCAGACAGTTACATAGGCAGGAAGGAAGGAAGGAAGGCAGACAGTTACATAGGCAGGCAGGAAGGAAGGAATGAAGGCAGACAGTACATAGGCAGGCAGGAAGGAAGGAAGCAGACAGTACATAGGCAGGCAGGAAGGAAGGAAGGCAGACAGTTACATAGGCAGGCAGGAAGGAAGGAAGGCAGACAGTTACATAGGCAGGCAGGAAGGAAGAAGGCAGACAGTTACATAGGCAGGAAGGAAGGAAGGAAGGCAGACAGTTACATAGGCAGACTGGAAGGAAGGAAGGAAGGCAGACAGTTACATAGGCAGGCAGGAAGGAAGGAATAAAGGCAGACAGTTCATAGCAGGAAGGAAGGAATGAAGGCAGACAGTTACATAGGCAGGAAGGAAGGAAGGAATGAATGCAGACAGTACATAGGCAGGCAGGGAGGAAGAAGGCAGACAGTTACAAGGCAGGAAGGCAGACAGTTACATAGGCAGGCAGGAAGGAAGGAAGGCAGACAGTACATAGGCAGGCAGGAAGGAAGGAAGGAAGCAGACAGTTACATAGGCAGGCAGGAAGGAAGAAGGCAGACAGTTACATAGGCAGGAAGGAAGGAATGAAGGCAGACAGTTACATAGGCAGGAAGGAAGGAATGAAGGCAGACAGTTACATAGGCAGGCAGGAAGGAAGGAATGAAGGCAGGACAGTTACATAGGAGGCAGGAAGGAAGGAAGGCAGACAGTTACATAGGCAGGCGGAAGGAATGAAGGCAGACAGTTACATAGGCAGACAGGAAGGAAGGAAGGCAGACTGTTACATAGGCAGACAGAAGGAAGGAAGGCAGACAGTTACATAGGCAGGCAGGCAGGAAGGAAGGCAGACAGTTACATAGGCAGGCAGGGAGGAAGGAATGAAGGCAGTTACATAGGCAGGCAGGAAGGAAGGAAGGCAGACAGTTACATAGGCAGACAGGAAGGAAGAATGAAGGCAGTTACATAGGCAGGAAGGCAGACAGTTACATAGGCAGACAGGAAGGAAGAAGGCAGACAGTTACATAGGCAGGCAGGAAGGAAGGAGGCAGACAGTTACATAGGCAGGCAGGGAGGAAGGAATGAAGCAGACAGTTACATAGGCAGGCAGGGAGGAAGGAATGAAGGCAGAACGTTACATAGGCAGGCAGGAAGGAAGGAAGGCAGACAGTTACATAGGCAGGCAGGGAGGAAGGAATGAAGGCAGACAGTTACATAGGCAGGCAGGGAGGAATGAAGGCAGGCAGGGAGGAAGGAATGAAGGCAGACAGTAATAGGCAGGCAGGAGGAAGAAGGCAGACAGTTACATAGGCAGGCAGGGAGGAAGGAAGGCAGACAGTTACATAGGCAGACAGGAAGGAAGGAAGGCAGACAGTACATAGGCAGGCAGGAAGGAAGGAATGAAGGCAGACAGTACATAGGCAGGAAGGAAGGAATGAAGGCAGACAGTTACATAGGCAGGCAGGGAGGAAGGAAGGCAGACATTTTACATAGGCAGGCAGGAAGGAAGGAATGCAGACAGTTACATAGGCAGGCAGGAAGGAAGGAATGCAGACAGTTACATAGGCAGGAAGGAAGGAAGGAAGGCAGACAGTTACATAGCAGGCAGGAAGGAAGGAAGCAGACAGGGAGAAGGAAGGCAGACAGTTACATAGGCAGGCAGGGAGGAAGGAAGGCAGACAGTTACATAGGCAGACAGGAAGGAAGGAATGAAGCAGTCAGTTACATAGGCAGACAGGAAGGAATGAAGGCAGACAGTACGTAGGCAGACATGAAGAAGGAAGGACAGTTACATAGGCAGGCAGGAAGGAATGAAGGCAGACAGTTACATAGGAGGAAGGAAGGAATGAAGGAGACAGTTACATAGGCAGGCAGGGAGAAGGAAGGCAGACAGTTACATAGGAGGCAGGAAGGAAGGAAGGCAGACAGTTACATAGGCAGGCAGGAAGGAAGGAATGAAGGCAGACAGTTACATAGGCAGACAGGAAGGAGGAAGGCAGACAGTTACATGGCAGGCAGGAAGGAGGAGGCAGACAGTTACATAGGCAGCAGGAGGAAGGAAGGCAGACAGTTACATAGGCAGGAAGGCAGACAGTTAATAGGCAGACAGGAAGGAGGAATGAAGGCAGACAGGAAGGAAGAATGAAGGCAGACAGTTACATAGGCAGACAGGAAGGAAGAATGAAGGCAGACAGTTACTAGGCAGACAGGAAGGAAGGAATGAAGGCAGACAGTTACATAGGCAGAAGGAGGAAGGAATGAAGGCGACAGTTACATAGGCAGACAGGAAGGAAGGAATGAAGCGACAGTTACATAGGAGACAGGAAGGAAGGAATGAAGGCAGACAGTTACATAGCAGGCAGGCAGGAAGGAAGGAGGCAGACAGTTACATAGGCAGGCGGAGAAGGAAGGAAGGCAGACAGTTACATAGGCAGGCAGGGGGGAGGAGGCAGACGTTACATAGGCAGGCAGGAGAAGGAAGGCAGACAGTTACATAGGCGCAGGCAGGAGGAAGAAGGCAGACAGTTACATAGGCAGGCAGGGAAGGAAGGCAGACAGTTACATGGCAGGCAGAGGAAGAAGGAAGGCAGACAGTTACATAGGCAGGCAGGAAGAAGGAAGGAAGGCAGACATTACATAGGCAGGCAGGGAGGAAGGAAGGCAGACAGTTACATAGGCAGGCGGAAGGAAGGAAGGCAGACAGTTACATAGGCAGGCAGGCAGGAAGAAGGAAGGCAGACAGTTACATAGGCAGGCAGGGAGGAAGGAAGGCAGACAGTTACATAGCAGGCAGGCAGGAAGGAAGGAAGGCAGACAGTTACATAGGCAGGAAAGCAGACAGTTACATAGCAGGCAGGAAGGAAGGAAGCAGACAGTTACATAGGCAGGCAGGCAGACAGTTACATAGCAGGCAGGAAGGAAGGAAGCAGACAGTTACATAGGCAGGAAGCAGACAGTTACATAGGCAGGCAGGAAGGAAGGAAGGCAGACAGTTACATAGGCAGGCAGGAAGGAATGAAGGCAGACAGTACATTAGGCAGGCAGGAAGGAAGGAATGCAGACAGTTCCATAGGCAGGAAGGAAGGAAGGAAGGCAGACAGTTACATAGGCAGGAAGGCAGACAGTTACATAGGCAGGAGGAAGGAAGGAAGGCAGGACAGTTACATAGGCAGGCAGGAAGGAATGAAGGCAGACAGTTACATAGGCAGGCAGGAAGGAAGGAAGGCAGACAGTTACATAGGCAGGAAGGAAGGAAGGAAGGGCAGACAGTTACATAGGCAGGAAGGAAGGAATGAAGGCAGACAGTTACATAGGCAGGCAGGAAGGAAGGAAGGCAGGACAGTTACATAGGCAGGCAGGAAGGAAGGAATGAAGGCAGACAGTTACATAGGCAAGCAGGGAGGAAGGAAGGCAGACAGTTACATAGGCAGGCAGGAAGGAAGGAAGGCAGACAGTTACATAGGCAGGCAGGAAGGAAGGAAGGCAGACAGTTACATAGGCAGGCAGGAAGGAAGGAAGGCAGACAGTTACATAGGCAGGCAGGAAGGAAGGAAGGCAGACAGTTACATAGGCAGGCAGGAAGGAAGGAAGGCAGACAGTTACATAGGCAGGAAGGAAGGAAGGAAGGCAGACAGTTACATAGGCAGGCAGGAATGAAGGAATGAAGGCAGACAGTTACATAGGTAGGCCAGGAAGGAAGGAAGGCAGACAGTTACATAGGCAGGCAGGAAGGAAGGAAGGAAGGCAGACAGTTACATAGGCAGGCAGGGAGGAAGGAAGGCAGACAGTTACATAGGCAGGCAGGCAGGAAGGAAGGAAGGCAGACAGTTACATAGGCAGGCAGGAAGGAAGGAAGGAAGGCAGACAGTTACATAGGCAGACATGAAGGAAGGAAGGCAGACAGTTACATAGGCAGGCAGGAAGGAATGAAGGCAGACAGTTACATAGGCAGGAAGGAAGGAATGAAGGCAGACAGTTACATAGGCAGGCAGGAGGAAGGAAGGCAGACAGTTAAACAGGCAGGCAGGAAGGAAGGAAGGCAGACAGTTACATAGGCAGGCAGGAAGGAAGGAAAGGCAGACAGTTAACATAGGCAGACAGGAAGGAAGGAAGGCAGACAGTTACATAGGCAGGCAGGAAGGAAGGAAGGCAGACAGTTACATAGGCAGACAGGCAGGAAGGAATGCAGGCAGTTACATAGGCAGGAAGGAAGGCAGACAGGAAGGAGAGGCAGGAA
>JACEEZ010009527.1:9497-39303 GCA_016584305.1 Chionoecetes opilio | reverse complement strand
ATCCCGAATTTTTCAAAAAAAATTTTTTTTATTTTTTTTATAAAACCAAAAGCCAAAAAAGGACTTCGGAAAAGTTTTTATCTTTAAACAAAAAAGGCAAACCCCCCTTTGTTTTAAACCCCCCCAACGGGCGGGTCCATCAGCCGTTTTGGAGGAATTTCAAAAGGGGGCTACGGTGGGTTTCCCCGTTTATAGACGAAGCATTTAAAAAAGTATCGCCTTCTTCCCGCGAAAAATTTGAAAAACGCGCTTTGGGTTAATACTCTCATTATCTCCTAATGGGTGGCAAAAAAACCCTAAACAAAGGAGAAAAAAAAATTTATTGAAAAGTTACACAAGGCAAGGGGCCCCAGGGGAAGAAATATAAAGGGTTTGGGATTTTACGGGGAAAATTTGTGCAGAATGGGATGGAAGTTTGTGAAGGGGGGCGGGGTGGCGACAGCCGGACACCGTAACATAAAATCCAGGGCGAGGTGTAAAAGTCTTCGCAATTTTTTTTTGCTTTTATTTGAGGAGGGGCTCCACTTGACGTTTCATGACACAAGGTGTTTGTTTAGTTTAATCCTCCCCCGGGCCATTTTATGTTACGGGTCCGGTGTCGCCCCCCCCCACCTTCACGAAACTCCTATCCACTTCTGCACACATTTCCCTCGTAACACCCCACAATTTGATATTCTTCCCATGGCTTCTTGCCTTGTGTAGATTACAAAAATTTTTAAATTTTGCCCCTTTGTTAGGTCTTTTGCCACCCTTTAGGAGATAATGGGTTATCCCAATGCGCGTCGTTCAAATAATTCGGGGGAAGGGGAGGCGAACTTTTGAAATGCTCGTTTTAAAAAATGACAAAGGTCTGCCATTCCTAACGGTCTTGATGGACGCCGGCTTTAAACAAGTTCCCCTATGTAGGATATCTCTCTCGGAATTCACTAGGCGCTAGAGTACTTTTTCAAAATTCCCGTAGGAAGCGCTGTTTATGATGTCGCGAAAAATATTTTGGCGCTAGTGTATATTATAATTTAGAAATTTTATGATGTTTTTATTTATTTAACTCTCTCCATTCCTTTTTCATTCCTTTTTTACATTTTTCTTTTTCCCTTCTTCACATAACACTTTAATCATTAAAAAAAACAGGGATCGTATGTAATCAGTGCAACTCCTTCACAATTCAACAGGTTTTTTTTCGACCAATGGAAAAGGGGCGTGGCCCCCCTGGGTGCACCGGGGAGTTAAAAATCTTCACTACTTTGGGTTTTTTAGCCAAACACAACTTCTAACGTTGGTTCAGCCAATCGGGAAAGGGGGTGTGGCCCCTCCCCAGTGCATTGACCATAATAAAAAAAAAAAAGACTTAGTTTCTGCAAGGGAAAAGGGGTATCACAGAAACCGAAATATAAAAGAAAAAGAATATACAGAAATCACAATACCATTCGGGAAATATACATCAAAAACCTCGCGGACAACATAAATTCACCCCCATGGAACATTTCTATATATATTAAAAATTTAAAATTTGTCTGCTGTCGTCTGTCTGTCATGTGTCTGTTTTGTTAAGACTCGGTACAGATGGCCCAAAAAAACCCACATGGGCCCCACATTTTGGAATCCTCATGACCCAGCGGAGAACATAGGCTATGTTTCGTGGGGGGTGGCCCACCTGGGGGGCCCCGTGGGGAGCAAAAAAAAACCCAGAAACGGCTTGGCTCATTATTCTGCTGGAACCTTTTTTCTAAAAATCATACAAGAGAAGAAATTTTATGAGGATAATTATTAATTTTTTTGTAAATCAAATTATTTATTATAAACTTGACACAGTTTTTTTTACTTCCTTCACTAAGTTTGGCCAAAAACCCAAACAAAAAAATGGGGCCGCGCCTAATGCGGGGGGCCCGGCCCCCCATTGGGGCCGGCCCCCAACCCTCCCCAGGGGCTAGGAGAAAAAGGGCCCCGGGGGGCACCTTTTTTGCTATTTTATAATAAAATAGGATACAATGTTTTAAAGCGAGAAGTTCGTAAAGGCGCTTATGGAAATCATCATGCAACTTCGCCATCAAGGAAAAAATAAGAGGGAGTAGTAGGGGCTAGGAATAAAAGAAAATAAAGTATGTAGGGGTAACGAGGAAGGAGTATGTAGGGAAATGGGGTTGGTATGTTGTTTTCGATCACGCAACATAGAAGGATGCGGTGTTTTGTGGTATTATTAAGGTGCGAGTTTCAAGTGGGACAGGTGTTGTGCTGAGGTAATGTGACGGGGCTGTCTTTCCGCAAGGCTCGCTATAAACAGGACATTGTTATTCCCGAGGAAGCTTTTTGGACCGAAACATTAATTTTTTTTATACACTTCTTGATTCTTGCGCGGCGAGTTTTGTGATATTTTCTTTTTTCTTTTGTATTTTATGTCTCAGTGAGGTAGAAGTAGAATATTAACAAATAAAGTACGATAAAGGTAATAGTGTATGAAAACTTGTGAAATAGTAAAATACTTATAATTGCATTGCGCTATTTATTTTTACTATTTTATTTTTTTTACTTTCAAAATGGGGCTCAAATCCAGTGTTTACGGAAATTTTTTTGGGAAACGGCGTAACAAAGGCTGGTAAATTTTAGAACAAAATCTTTTCTGTGTTTTTTAGTAAAGGTAAAAAAAGGGGCATACGTTTTACTGCGCGTGGCCCCCGGTGCTCATCCCGTGGATTAGCCTTTGGTTTATAATTTAGTGCAAGACCATTAAATGTCAATAACAAACCCCCTTTCCTTCACGATACCCAATACAAAGAAGATAATGATGAAACCAATCCAAACTTTTTATCTTCGGGAAAAAAGAATGGGTGCGTTGATTTGCTGTTAACCTATCAAAATGACTACGAGGGAAAAAAGCAAAATGATATTAACGTAAACACCAGATTTAACTGAAGTTTGATGAGTTTGGGGGGAAGAGAGGGGGGGGCTAGATGGCAAAAGGGAGAGAGGGGGTGAATAGGGCTGAGACAGGATAGGAAGTGAAGGAAAGGGGGTGGATAGGGGTAGAAGAGAGGATAGGAAAGAGAGGGAGGGCTGGATAGGTGGCTGGATAGGGGGTTTTTTAGAAGAAGAAGCGAGGTTAGGACGGCAGGTGGGTTGGAACGGGGCTGGATTAGGGCTAGATGAAAAAGGATTAGGGATGGGAGGGAAGGGCCTTGGTGGATAGGGGTAGAAAGCTTAGATAGAAAGCGAGGATATAGGAAGGGGAGGAGGAAAGGGAGGAAGGGCTGGATAAGGCTAGGATGACAGGATTAGGATGGGTGATGATAGAAGGAGGCTAGATAGCTAGAATTATAGGGGATAGAGCGATGATAGGGACGAAGGGGGGGCTGGTATTCACAACTAGACGTACAGTGTATTATTTATAACACTGATTATGATTAATTTCGTAGATGTATTACTAATGTTGACTCTCACTTTTCAATGGATAGATTCAGAAGCGGGTCTAATGGGTATATATGGAGGGATAATTCATACCTCCTCACAGCATAAGAACATCAGCTTTTATTCCTTTGTAGTTTTTGTTAGTTGCACACACCGTTATATAATTGTAGGGAGGGACCAAAAAATTCACAGTTCGAATTTATGAAATTTAACTTTTCCCTAAGTGTCATTAAAATATGCTGTCAGATTCTTGCTAACCCTTATCTTGTGTCCATTTTTATACATCGCTTTTTTTTGGACCACTTGACACAATCTTTTTTCATACCGTTTTCACCTACTACTCAATTTTTCATACCTACAACCTTCATACTTAATTTCACTACCATGTGCAACCGTTTGTCAGTGTATTACATTACCGTTGGATATGTCCTAAGCACGTGTTGTGTAGATTATAACTTCATATGTTTTTCCTTCGTTGCTGTGCTTTTGTCGTTAATAATCGCGTTAGCTATACGTAATTTTTTTTTTTTTTTTTTTTTTTACGCCTTCTAGTCAAAATTGTCTTGGTCGCTTCCTTGTATATTATACGGTCATTACATAGCCTTAGATACGGCCTATACTATTATACTATACGGCCTAACTATATACGCCTTGAGTATTATACATGATGTTAGGTGGGACTCGTTACCTTCTGAGTTAAGTACTGAGACTTGAAAATTAAAAAGTGACTGATGACTGAAAAAAAGTAGTAACTGTTTAATTTGAAAAAAGAAGTGACTGATGACTGAAAAAAGAAAAATGTGACATGATGATTTCTTTGAAGAAAAAAAAAAAAGTGACTGATAGACTTGGAAAAAAAAAAGAAGAGTGACTTCGAATGATTTGAAAAAAGAAAGTGACTGCCCATGACTTGACAAAAGAAAGGAACCAAGGAATGATGATTTGAAAAACGGAAAAGTGACTGATGACTTGAAAAAAAAGGAAAAGTGACTGAGGCTTTGAAAAAAAGAAAAGTGGATCTGGATGACTTGAAAAAGCAAAGGACTGATGACTTGAAAAAAATTAAGTGAATGAAAGTACCTACTAATGACGTGAAAAACTTAAAAACGCGCGTAAAAGTAAGTTAGTATTGATGGACAAAAAAAAATATAATAAACACTAAACAAGCGGCGATGTTGAACGAGAAAACATAAAAAAGGGGAAAAGGTCAGAGGATGCGATAAAAAAATATATAAAGTACTGAGGTTCACACACCACACACACACCCACACACTCACACCCCACACACACACACCACACACACACACACACACACACACCACACACTCACACACCACACACACACACACACACACACACACACACACCACACAACACACCACACACTCACACACCACACACTCACACACACACACACACACCACACACTCAAACACCACACACACCACACCACACACTCACACCCACCACCCTCACACACCACACACACACACACACACACACCACACACACACACACCACACACAAAACACCACACACATACACACACACACCACACACCCCACACACACACACACAACACCAAACACACACACACACACACACACACACAAGACCACACACACACACACACCACACAAACACACACCACACACACACCACACACCCACACACCAAATGTGGAGGTAGGGAAGAGAGGGCGTCGTTTCGGTCTGTGAGGTTGTGAGGTGTGAGTGAAGGCTGGAGGAAGAAGGGTGGGAATTGAATACTGAGTGAGAAGGAACATTACCATTACGCCGCTATCCTCCCGTCATGTTCCGCGCACCATTGACCCTCCCTTCCCGCCTTAAATCTTACCTCTCCGCTTCTTCCAACGTCCTCATCTTCTTTGTCCCTCCTCCCTTCCCTTCTTCAGCATCAGTCCATTTTTCTATTCTTCTCCGTCATGTCCTCTTCTTTGTTCTCCCTACTCCCTCCTCTTCTTACTCCTTCCTCCCTCTTCTTCGTCCCCTCTTCCCTCGTCCCTCTTTTCTCCTCCTCTTCTCCTCTTCTGGTCCTTCCTCTTCCCTCCTCTTTCTTCCTCTTCTTCCTCTTCCTCCCTCTTCTGCCTCCGATCCCTCTCTTCTTCTTCCTCCCTTCCCTCTTTTGTCGTCCTTCCTCCTCGACCTTTCCCTCCTCTTCCTTTTTTTTTTCCTCCTTTCCTTCCCTCTCTTCTTGTTCTTTCCTCCTCTTTCTCCTTTCCTACTCCCTCCTCTTCATATCCTTCCCTCCTTCCTCTTCTTCGTCCTCCCCTCCTCCTATTCATCCTTCCCCTCCCTCCTCTGCTTTGTTCCATCCTCCTTCCTCTTCTTCTTCCTCCTCCTCTCTCTTCGTTTTCCTCCTCCCTCCTATTCTTTCTTCCTCCTCCATCTTTTCTTTTCTTCCTCCTCCCTCATTCTTCTTCGTCCCCTCCTTCCCTCTTCTTCTTCCTTCTTCCTTATCCTCATCCTCTTATTCGTTCTTTTCCTCCCTCTCTTCTTTGTCCTTCCGCCTTCCTTCCTCTTCTTTCATCCTTCCTCCTTCTTCATTCTCTTTCCTTCTCTTCTCACGCCTTTCCTCCATCCTCTCTTCTACGACTCTTCTAACGTCCTTCCTCCTCCCTCTTTTCTTCCCTCCTCCCTGCTTATTCTTCCTCCTCCCTCCTCTTCCTCCCTCAACGCCTTGGAGCGCCTCGAAGTCATTACTCCGCGTATGATGAATAATTAGGTAATCCGTCCATCGCCACGCTTCTGAGTTTTCCCCATAATTAATTTTTTCCTATTTATTATCTTGCTTATTATATTCTCTTATTCTTCTTTCATCAATAAATTGGTGTGCTACTTATAGCGTGCGGTCTACCGGGGCTATTATGCACTATAGCGTGCGGTCTACCTGGACATTTACACGTATAGCGTGTTTGCGGTTACATTTCTTACTCGCTACTACACTCGACAGTCTACACTCTTACACTTCGGGCTGGCTGCAAATGCAACTTACCATTGCTATATGTCATATGATATTGTGTATTTACATATTATGCAGTTAGAGTATATAAAAAAAAAAACTCTTGTAAATAATTTATTAATTATCATCAAATAAACAAAACGTTTGTCCTGATATACTATTCCAGCAGCGTCTGCACAAAAATATATAGTCCCGTGGGAGTTTTGGTATGAAAGCAAACCACTATGCTAGTTGCTTCTTCTCATACTCAGGGGACCCCTAGTGCTTATAAAAAGCTTGGGGGCACTCTGGGAAGGGTTGTCGTGCCGTGCGCGTCATATATATTTTTGACACATTAATGATTTCGATCAAATCGCTCTTTTGCGACGCCTAAAAAAAAAAGTAATAAAAAATTCCAGACTATTCCTTTAGTTATGCTCCAATATGGTCATATTTGGTATCAAACTGACCCACAAGGGAACATACATGCAATAAAGTTTTAATTGTTGGTATATGGGACAAATCCTCAAAATAGCACTGAAAATCTAGTTTTTGTTACCCATATTTTGATGTGGTTTTCACTTGCCGCACTTCACTAAAAAAAAAAAAAAAAATCTTCAAAATGCAATACCTTATATGCCAATAAATAATCTTATACTTAGGTATATTATTACTGGTTTATATTATAATTTTCTACATACCAATTGACTGAATAATTTAATTAAATGTTCCCCAAAATGTAAAAACCCTACCCCCTAATTTAATATGTGTTCATTATAAGACATAAGGACATTTCTCGATTTTCATGTATTATTTGCCTACAAAGGTCAAAATACTACTTTACCTGCTTCTGCGGAGATAATATGTTCATAAAACTTATCACTGGGCCACATCTGTACCATGGTTTAGTCCCATTAAAGTTAGCATGCAGCCATATTAGAACCAGTACTTTAAACATTTTTATTCCATTTTTTTTCAGATATGTGGCCAGAGAGAGAGCATACAATGATACAAAATGGGCCCAATATTTTATATTTAATTATGTTATACTGTGTTCGATATAACTAATGATATTAAAAAAATAACATCTTCTTTTTCAGATGAAGTGGCAGAACTGCGACACAAGAACAGAACTTGTCATCATAGTTGATATAGTTAGAAACGTCTAGTCTACATTCAAAAACATTGATACCCCATCCGATATATATGTGGTGACGGTCTTATAATTCTCCCTCTGCAAATCCACTAACAAATGCGTTCAATAATCCATTGGATCACTTGGCATCATTCGGATTGGAACAGACAAACAAGCTGTACGTCTCCAGAGAAAATTGCCAGAACTAACCAGACTAGACACTGATTATTCCTTGTGCCTCATTTGCCAAACCATCAACTACAGATTACTTTAGTTGAGAGTCCCAGTGCTCCCGAGAAGCTCTACTATGGTGTTAGAGAACGAGCCCCTATGGCGACAAGGACTACCTTGAGATCAGCCGAGCTTGGAGATGCCACTTTTTTTTTTTTTTTTTTGTACTTGGAGTTTCAGTGAGTATAGGTGAACGTGTACGTGTGTAACCCCATTCTGGTGTGTTGTAGTGAGTGATGGGGTGTTACACGTGTACCTATGCCTGAGAGAGGGCTGTCAGGTTGTCAGGCAGGTCATAAAATCATGAATAAGTCAACAGCTGTGACACCTACACATTAGTTAGTAGTAGCTTCTCTTGCAACACATGACACAGGCGCACTAAAGTGTTTAGTAGGTTTACACAGGGGCTCACTATATTCGAACTAAACGGTTGCAGAGGGCCCCTGAAGCATCAAGGGGGCCCACAAGCTGCCATTATACCTATTTTTTCTAGTAGAATCTAGTCTCTTCTCTTAAAGTGCACCCGATTTAATAATAAAATACTAACCCCTTGAGGCCCAGAAACGTAATAATTTCATAGTAATTTGGCCACCATTAGACTTCTGATTTTTAGAGGTGAAATATAAGCAACATTTTATAGATATGACCTGTTACGTATCCTTTGTCGGACAAACAAATTTTGGATACATTCAGTCCATTGAGTAATTTTATGGCTCGACAACAAAACGATTTTTTTTTATAGCAAAGGAAAGATCTGGGCGATAACGTGAAGGGGTTAAAGCGTACCCCTGGACCACTTTTTTTAGGAGGGCTTGGAATCCCCCCACCATCGCTTTACAAAATAGGGCCCGCAAAAAAGGCTAACAACGGCGAGGGCTTACGCTCGGGTATGGGATAGCTTCATCGTTAGGCTATTAATATACTATTAGATCGTTACAGTATAATAGTATATTTCTTCGTAGTAGGCAAGAGGGTTATTTTAATTGTATAGTACGGAATCATTGCAAGAATCCCATGGCAAAGTCTGATGAGTTTTACTAGTTTTTTCACCCTAGACTCGGCAGTAGTGATTCTGCAAACAGTGCCGCCGCGGCTCACTCACTTGAGCACCGTGGGAATCCCCTAGGTGCGCGGCGTTATTTTTCATAGATATGGGTATATTTTGCGCTTGAGGTCGCAGTTTTTATTTTTATATTGAAGATGGAAAATGAAATGAATGAGTTAATATGTAACTAGGCAGGAGATGCAAGGTCCTTTTATAATATTTCTAAGTACTCTTTGGGTAGATGGATAAAATTAAAGTAAGAAATAGAAATCTAGAGAATAATTAAATAAGTTATTCATGCCTTAAAAAAAAATAAATTCCCGCTTCCACTTTTTTTTCCAATTACGTGTTGAAACGAGTACGACAGTAACTTGTACCAGTCTGAGCCGCAAGCCTGCTGGTGTTTACTGAGATACCAAACTACTAGTTTTATCACGCGATTCATCTGTGAATTGTTTTTAGCGGATATAAAAGGAAAAAGATGATGAATAGAATAGAAAAACGGATGCATACGTATATCAGTAGCTTTATGCAAGTTTTGATCTGTTTTGACGTGATTACGTAAACCCCAATCTCGATACAAATAACATGTATAATTGGCAACACACGTAGGCAGAGCGTTGGGGAGGGCACCTCCCGTGGTCAGTGTAGCCCCCGTCGAGCCTCAGTAAGTATCGCTGTTGTGGTGTTAATGAGGTCCAAGCTAAAAAAGGGATAAGTACCTCATTAAAAAGCGAAAGTTACTGAAGCCAATAGCGGTGAAGGTCGCAGTTTGATCATGAATCAAAAACGTAAAAATGTGTCAAAGGCACCAAGGCGAAGTAAGTAGTAACGAGTAACAGTAATAACGGAAAGTGAGGTCTCTCGTCCCAGACCTAGTGGGAAGGGAAGAAAAGTGGAAAGTGGACAGTTGAAAGGAGCATAGCCATAGTCGTTACGGTCCGTGCAGGCAAAGTGCAGGGTGACAATGTGAAAGGACCCCGTAGTCAGTGCAGGGTCCGCGAGCGGCAAAAAAGAAGTGACAGATGAAAGTGAGAGTTTGTCATCCATGTCTGAGCGTGTCAAAACGACGACACGTGCCAGGCAAAAGTAACCATAACCGCAGTCGCAGTAAGTCATTAGCTGTATAACGACAGTTATCTTGGACTTGGGTTTCACTTGCTGTGATGATGAAAATGGTTCCAAAGCCAAAATGCGTTTTGTTTGCGGCCATTGAGCTATCAAATGGAATCAATGACCTCCTATGAATGAAGAGACATTTAACAACAAAACATAGTCACCTCTCTCAGAAGCCTATTAGATTACTTTAAAGGACTCTGGAAAGAGAACAAACAACCAAAGGCTAGGGTTTGAGAAAAAAAGGTGAAAGTGGCCGAAAAGGCACAGAAAGCAAGCTATTTAGTGTGGCAGAGCATTACAGCAAAACAAATATGAAACTCTCATTCAATTGAGAGTCATACTTCCTTCCAGCCTGCTGTGCTGTTGTGTGAAAACATTGTTTGGGGCCAGAGGCTGAAAAGGAAGTGAAAAAATTCCCCTCCTTCAGACGACCAACGATTGGTTAGACGAAATCAAGGGACATGTCGTCTGATATTGAAAAAAAAAGTGTGTGTGAACCTCGTGAAAGGAAATGTATGCGATACAAGCGAGAATCAACAAGACATTGGAGGAAAAAACCTCAGTTACTAGCGTTCATCCGTTATGTTGCTGATAACAAAAATAACTCGAACATTTCTTATGCGCAAAAAAACGGGTGCAAACCACAGGACAGGAGCTATGTATACAGAGTGACAGCAATACTTGAAAGCAAAAGGACTTTCATGGCAAGTATGTGTAGGGAAATTTGCACAGATGGATTTGATCCATCCATGGGTGGGATCGGTAAAGGTTTTGTGTCCTTAGTCAAGAAGGAGACACCCAGATTGATACTACCCATTAGTTTCTTGCACCGTGAAGTCTTGTTGTTAAAACATCGGACAAGAATCAAAGTTTGGTCCTGAGGATGTTGTGGAAATGGTAAAATCTTTCTTAAAAGCAGACCAAAGCAGTCAAGGCTACTATCATGCTGTGTGAAGAAATGGGATCTCCTCACCAAAGGTCTTCTCTTCCACACAGACTTCCGGTGTTATCAAGAGGCAAAGTGTTTTTATCCCGGGTGCATGAACTGAGAGAGGAAATTGTCCTTTTCTTACCCTTGAGGAGGAGAAAAATGAATTCTGCGAATACTTGCTGATGAAATTTGGAGTTGTAAAATTATGCTACTTGCAGACATATTTGAACATCTGAAAACAAGGTAATGCAAGTATGCAGGGAAGAAATGAAAATATGGTAACATCTTATGACAAAATGAAAGCCTTGAGTAGAAAAAATTAGGCTCGGGAAATGAGAAGGGTCCGAGTGAGCAAGATTGACATGTTTAAAAAGACTGCTGAAGCTAAATATACAGGAACATTGTTTCCAACCATTAAGCAGCACCTTAAAAGCCTGGAAGGAACATAGAAAATGTTTCCAAAATATATCTGTTGAAAGTTATGACCGGCTGAGAAATCCATTCGTTCACGACGATCCCTTGGAGCAAGCCACAACTTAGCATCCTTGAAGAGAGGGAAGTAATCAACCTCCGTAATGACCGCCCGCACACTAAATCGGCAATATCTCTGGATATGACCATTAGTAAGCTTTCTGTGATTTCAAATTTTTGAAAACGAAAACACCCACATATTATCCAAAAGGCGCCCAGAAAAATTTACTCTTGCAATTTTCAACCTCATACTTTGTGAACTGGAATTCTCAGGAAACCTCACAAATCTAAAACACTAAGAACAAGGAAAAATTGCTGGCTGTTTTTTGAGAAGGAGGAAATGAGAGTGTGTCTGTCAACTGTCCCTCCTAACATAGAGCGGATATGCAACTCCAGGCAGGGGCACACGTGTCCCACGATCAGGTCTGTTATTCGTTGTAAAAAAAAAAAAAAAAAACAACCCCCATATAGTGTTTATTACACATTATTTCATTTTAGTCCATTCCTGTATATATAATATTATATTATATATATATATATATATATATATATATATATATATATATATAGATATATATATATATATATATATAGCTGCGCGCGCCGAAGTCCAAGATAAATTATAATTTAGTGCAGCCAGCCCCCGCAGTCAGTGAAGTATGAGAACCGCTGCCCTAGGAGTTCACATAATTCCTATATTTAGATTATTATTGTGTCTTTATGTATTAGTCTTAAGTCACCACCTTGGTAAACAGCTGAGGGTCCTATAAGCTTTCCCGAGCAACCTAGGAGGGCGCCCGAACAACCGCAACCGCCCGCTGGTGGCACCAGTGCCACACCAGAGGATCATCCACAGGCCCGCGGCCGAGCGAAAAGGGACGTTGAGCACCACAGAGGCCCAACTAACCTTTGTTTTACGCACGTGATACAGTTACCCTAAACTTACCAGTGTTTTTAATAAACTCCCCAAAGCAGTCCACGTAACTCTTACCTGATCACACCAAAGGAGATTACTCTACACTCAGATATAATATTATGTGTAAGTTTTCCCAAAACCTCATCATGCCCGTGTGTGACTGCGATTGCCACACACTTTTAACCTGCAATATAAAAAAACGTTAATAGGTTTTAGGACCGATATTAGATTTGGGGTTAGATGGGCTAAGTAGATCACAGTTTCTTTACCACTGGACTTTTAACCTTGAAATATAGGAAGTAATATAATTTCGACTCTGGTTTGATTTTTGGGGTTAGATTTCAAAGTTAAGGGATTGTTTTCTTTACCAGTGCTCTTATTGTCTCCTCATTCTCCAAGCTCGTGATGTATTTTTCTCTTTTTTTTCTTTATTATCAAGATCCCACAAGTCCATATTCTTTGTATGCTTCATCTATGTCATTTTGTGTGTTAAGGGTAGATACTTCAGTGCATGTTTTAAGGCAAATTCTTACTGGGCGACATTCTTCGGATATCCAGAAATGTTAAAGGCCTACCTGTTAAAAAATTCGTTTTTTGGGGAAACATCAACTTCACCCTTTTGTTGTTGGTATTAGATAAAGATCATCGGCCAGTAATGAGAATGCCCTTCTGGAGTCTAACACACACAGATTAAGATGAAACCAATTGTTATCCAGAAGGATTTTATGAATACATATTCTTGTCGCCCCAGTAGCTTAAAATGTTCTTACTGGGGAGACAGTGTTCCATCACTGGGGGAGACATTTTGGTCGCCCAGGTGTAATGTTTTAAAAAATGCACCGATATACTTCGGCTCTATATCTTACCCATGCTCTCTCTGCCTTGCGTAGTGTTGCTCTCATGAGACCTGCCATGACTCATGTGCTTTTCTCAATTTCAAAAATCTCATTAGATCATCATAAAGTTTATTTCATAGGAAAATTTTATCTGTAGCGATTTAATAATATGAAAAAAATCGAACGACTATTACAGTATATACCAATATATAAATAATCTTAGATTAAGGCAAAATAAGTATTAAGTGGGTTGAGAAACTCTATTAGGAAACACTGATGTGTCTTGGTTCTTTGATGATCCTCGACTATGAATAAAGTAATAATATTGCATGGTCATGAGTGAGAACGACAGAACAGATTTTACAAAATATTTTTAATGGGTAAATTGTAATCCTCTATAAAAATGCACACAATATGTACTCTGCGGTTGTTTGAATACTGGCAAAGAAGAAGGAATAGAGTTGTGTTCACAGAACAAAAGAAAAAAAAAAAAAAAAAAAAAAAAAAAAAAAAAAAAAAAAACAAAAAAAAAAAATCACCATCACGTTGCCGAACACATAACTGTGAGACCTTAATAACTTATCCCACCATTATTGTTCTTGTGGTTTATTGGAATCAAAACATATCACTGTGTTTCCCAAAGTCATCATCACCAAGAATCATACTCCTTATAGTCCGTCAGATGAACCCCCATTTAGCCAAACCGTGTAACACTCAGATGGCAAAGACTCATTGGATCATTGGAAAGCTATGGTATTCAGGAACTCATTTGCCTGGTACCGTCTGGATTAGCAGCTTTGATAATATTATCGCCTATTGAACAGACCAACCTATTGGCGAACAAATCCCGACAAATGCGGTAAACACCGGTAAAGGGGTACATCATGTTAGGACTGCAGTCATGTTTCTACAGAGGATATACAAGTGCCATTGTTTTTTTAGCTTAAAACTTTAAATTATGTTATATAATGCCATTGGAGTAACAAGTTGGTCAAATAAAAAGATTTTGTACTTTTGAGCCAAAATCTGATCATGCCGATAAATACGCCATTGCTATATCTTTGCAATCAGATAAGGTTATTGGATATTTATAAAGTTATTGTTTTCATATTCAATAAGACTCCATTTCAGACAGAGGGATCGAGGTAGCCATTATTAGTCAGCATATAATATGACTGTTATTAGTATAGGTGACCATGGTTGACACAGATATACCAAAATAAGATTGAAAAACTGACTGTATTCTAGTCAGACTCACTGATAAGCTGAGTTGATAATCTTTGAATGCTTAAATTTAGGAGGTCTTGAATGAATGAAACTAAACACCATTCTTTTAGTTGAATATTTAATTTTGTATCATTGCACTAGACAATTCAATCCAGAAACAGTATTTTAAAAATGTCACAAACAGTCTACTTAATGTTCTCAGTTTAATTCTTTTATGTGCTTTACTTTTAGAGTTATTCAAAGTAAGTTCTTCCATTTTCAACATCATCGTCCATCACTGTGGGTCATCGTCTATTCATCCTGGGCTGGTTGTCCACAGTTTCTCAAACTTACACTAGTTCGAGCACTTCATGTTATTAACCATGCAGTACTTGTGGGAGGCGACATGACCTTGAACGTTTTGCAGGCCAGGAGTTAGTGCCAATACCAGAATCGGGTGCTGGGAGCGCCATCCAGCACGGTCAATTTTTTCAATTCTCTTTGCCATAGTGTTCACAAACACTCATTGCTTGGGCGACTTCAATGCTTATACTGGCACTGTGAGAGATGGGCTACGATTTATGTGTTGGTCCCCCGGCTCCGGTTACCAGACACACCAACAGTTCTCTGCTCTGAACTTTGCAAGGTCCTCCAGAGAGGTTGAGAATTGCTGGTTCTTGGTTATCAGAGACCAGAGCTGACCGCGGACATGGTATAGTAATGCCGGCAAGGGGTATCAAAAGGAGAATCGACCACATACTCGGTAGCCATAGTTGGAGGATCCTCCAGAATTGCAGGGTTTACCGGAGGTGCTGAGTCTTTGGAACAGATCACAGACTTGTTGTTGCTACACTTAAGCTTCATGTAAAAGTCCAGAGAAGAATCTTCAAGATGTAAACCATACTGTGTTCATCTTGAGAAACTGAAGGACCTCCTTGACATGTGCTCATGAGTATGCGGTGGCAGTCTCAAATCGGTTTTTTATTCTGGGCTCGTTGGGCTCTCGGGGACCCTGTAGAAACTGTGGGATACCTTCAAACGTGAAACTCTACAGGCTGCCAAAGGAGTGTATTGCGGAGCGCCCGAGGTCAAGGCGTGGTTTTGTCTCGACGGAGACGCTGGATGGGAAAATCGAGGAGACGAGTTCGCGCTTACCAGGCTGGCTGGGAACCGGGACCAGCACAGGCTTCTGTCCACGCCGGAACTAGAACCTCCTGGGGATGAGACAAGGAGAGGTATGTCAGGAGTCTCGCCTGAGGATTTGTCGAGGGTCATTTGAAACGCTAATGACCTCCCGACCCGCCTACCGAGCCCTGGAAGAAGCTCCGTTCCAAGGTTCTCCTTCTCGGCCGCGAGGGCTATTCGAACAGCAGATGGGCGCCTCGTGTTCGGAATGGATGGGCAGATGGCTGTCGCTTCACTGGGCTGAGTACTTTGGGCAGTTGTTCCGGTGGACCCTCAAAGAGCAGCTTTATACACAATGGGTAAGGCAGTGGAGCCGATCCTCCCATTGACGAAAAGCCGGGGAAAGCGCACCCTCTCTTGCGAAGTCAGAGAGGCTGTAGCAAAGTGAGGGGGGGTGGGTGTGGAAAGGTGGAAAGGACAGTGGGAAAGGCAGCAGCTGGTGTTTGAATATTCAGTGCGGAGCTCTCAAAGCTGGGGGTGAGGCCATGATCCAGGGGTTGCATGCGTCCCTGACTGCCGTGTGGCAATCAGGTACCCTTCTCCTGACTGGAAAAGGGGGGCTGGTCGTTCCCCCATATCTGGGAACGGGGAAGGGGACCGTCAGGGACTGCAAACAATTACCGCGGTATTAAATGCTCAGCGTTTACCAGGCAAGGGCCTTTAGCCATCTATGCTTGACACGGGATTCGGCAGCCATCTGCGGGAAGCATCAGGGAGCCTCAGCAGTCTGGAGTTACACGCCTGGTAAGTCAACAACGGACCGTATCTAGCGCTTCGTGTCCTGGTGGAAACGCCGACCGGAGGTTTAGACAGGGGATGCTGCAGCCTATGTTGATTTCAAGAAGGCGTTTGACTCAGTGCACCGTGAAGTCACTCTTGTGGATTCCTTATGCGGACCACTCTCGAGGGATTCCCTGCAAGGACTATTGGTTTTGATAACTGGTCTGTATTCTGGGACTGAGAGTGCTGTGAAGTGTGAGGCAGGTGGTATCAGGCTGTCTTTCCTGTGAATACAGGCGGAGGCAAGGGTTGCGTCCTTGCCCCATCACTTTTCAAACGCTTGTATGGGACTGTATGGACAAGGTTGTAGTAGATCAAAGTGATTGTGAGGGCATCCGTTGGCACCACCAACATCCAATGATCTTGTTTTGCCGATGATTGCAGTAATCTTGCTGAGTCGCTGGAGGGTCCTGGGTGATGGCTCTCGAGGCGCTGCACGAGAGCAAAGCCTTTGGGACTGAGGTCTCCTGGCTCAAGGACCAAGGTCCAGGTAGGTTGGGATTACTAGATGAAGCATTACAGTCTGTTCATGCGGTGTGGCTGAGGACATTGAGATCTGGAAAGTTTTAAATACTCTTGGTAGCGCAGTCCATAATGACGGCGGGTTCAGTCAAGAAGTCTTACGGCGGATTGGCATAGCCCCGGTGTGTATGGGACTTCGCTCAGCGGGAGAGTAGTTGGCGTTTGTCGGGTACCTGGTGCAGCGAGGACAAAGAGATCGGATCTTCAAATCGCTTGTGATCCCTGTCTTTCTCTATGGTTGTGAGACATGACAAATAAATAGTGACTTGAAGAGGCACGAATCAATGCCTTTGGTAAATAAAGTGTCTTCGCAGAATCATGGGTATCGCTGGGAGGATACGTGTCAAATCCAGCGATTGCACCGTGAGGACTGAATCGAGGCCTATTACTGCATAGTTAGTCCGTCAGCGCCAACTCGCGCTATATGGGCATGGGGAACGCACCCCTTGAAAAGATCCTCCATCGGGTTGTATCTGTAAAGGACAATCCGGGGGAGTAGGCCAAGGGGGCGGGTGCGCCCACAAGGCTCGTGGATGGGGCAAGTGATGTTTCTTTGTCGAGAGCTGCTTGTCTGGGAAAAGGAGCCTGCATGGGAACTCCCGCGCGTGGGACCTGGTGACCCTCGGGAGGGCGTCGTAGGGTGGGCGAGGACGCGCCCCCGCCCCCCGGCGTATGCCCCCCAATGATTGAATGGATTGATCTTGTTGTTTCAACTTTCCAACCCTCGACCTCTAGGTGTGGATGGTACTTCTGGGAAGCTTCCAGACTATTCTTCGCCAAACAAAGCCTGGTAGTTGGCCCTACCTGCTATGTTTATGAAGGGCGTCTGCACATGGTGGAAAGCTGGTGCGGCTCAACACAGCCGTTCTTACTGCTGAAAGATGATACCGCATCATTTACTTTCCGAACGCTCGTTTGGTTGCATCAATTTGACATGTAAATGCCTCCAGCGTGTGAGAAGTTGATTATGAGGCATCCCACATAGCTCCAAGATCTGCGAATGTGGACTGAAGCTCTGCGTCCTGCTTTAGAGCTGAGAGACACTACTTTCCTCTGGCCTGCAAGCGGGAGCTCACGCTTGGTCATGTCACATCCAGGTTGTATGCATGCATCCCAAGTAAAGCTTTGCTACCGATGGCACTAGGTAGTGGACACTTGTTTATTACAGATGTAATTTTCAGAGCCTGAATCTGTGCTTGGCTTTGGGGAAACTTCCAAAAAAAAAAACAAAAATGTTTCTTTTTTCTTTAGTTGATGGGTCTCTTTGGCTAGATCGTATATCGTCAGAGTATATGGGAAAAGGACCAATATCTGCCTTTATCAGCAGGACACATAATGATGTACGTTGTGAACTCCCTCCAGCTTTCTCCGTATGTGTTGCCTGTCGGTCCCTCACAGCAGTTATTCCTCCAGAATGCATATGTAATCATGTATAGCGAGAGCAAGATTAAGTCAATGTGACAACCTTTGGATACTGAAAACAGCTCTTGGCCTGATATACGGGAAAAGATGCAAGTAGGCTTTATGTCAGCACTCTTGTATTTAGCATCAGGGTTCATCAATGCATCATCTTTGTATGGTCAATGATGCATCTTTCACACTGTTATACGATCCCCCCGGTAACAAGATGTATGATACCATGCTTCAGCAGCAAACCATTTTTCTTGATGTGACAGCGAGGAGTGTGCCATCTTGTCTCTTTTGCTATATCTCGGTTAAAGATTATCTTGCTCTCAATCCAGTACACTGTGTTAACTTCTCTCTTGATTGTTCGTTGCTTTGATATACTTGATCGTCCAGGTGGGCAGAATATACATGTATTCTTCTCCATACTCTTGAGCTGCTTGAAGGTAGTCTTCTCACTGTTCTTTTCGCCTTAGTAGTAGCAACTTCACCTGCCAGTAGTCATTTCAAGGTATCCAAGTCCCGTTGCACGCTGAACAGTTTAGGCACTTGAGATTGATACGGAATTGTGGAAGTTCTCCCTCTCTCAGTTTGCTGCAAACTGTCAAGAAGCGTGATACTTGCATGAGTCTGGCTAGCCCATTTAGAGTGTGTTCCAGATTCGAGATCCGAGGTGCATTGTAAGGCCAGCGTACCCACGCGTGGGGAGGATTTCATCAGTTTTGTGGATAATACAACAAGAAATTGTCTCATCCATGGGCGTGATTAGCTTTCTCATTCACAAAAGTGTCGTACCTGCCAACGATAAGAAATAAAAGTAAGAGCACTTGCAATTATGGCAATTAGCATATATTTTTTCTAAATAATTAATATTGCTGCTGTTGATTGTGCTGCAAATGTCAAAATATTATTGGAAGGAATCAATAATGGCTGCATTCGATTCCTGTATCTGAAAATGTATAACAAAATATTTATTTATGTCATTATCCATATGTTGTAAGATATGACGATAATGTGATTTTCAATATTTATCTGTGGCCATCCTGGATTTGGTCTCAAAAAGTACAAAATCTTGTGATTGACCCAAACTTGTTGTGCTACAATGGCATTATATGAACATAATTAAAGCTTAAAAAAAAAGAAAAAGGGCACTTGGCATACCCTTGATTCAGAATCATTACATGCATTTCTTAACATGAATGTACCCCCTATAAGTTTTAACCGCATGTGGCGCGAATTTGTTACTGATAGGTGGTCTGTTAATAGGCTATCAAAATATGAGATCTGCTTAAAATCCAGACTGTACCAGGGCAAAATGGATTTCTGAATAATATACCTTTCAAAATGATACCAATGGAGCCCTTTGCCATCTTTGTTGGTCCGACACAGCCCCCATACCTGACGGCAATTATACTCTGCTTAGGTTTTGGGAAGATGGGCACCCCGGCATTCTTGGACCAAGGCATGCCGGTGAGGTACAACGGTCGTTCCAACCACATTCAGGGGCCACTCGGGCGGCCGCCGTCCTCCAGGATGTTGGCGCACCAGGGGCTCCCTCGTCCCCGGCGGTCACCTACGCCCCGCCGCACGTAAGTAGGGTACATGTTCCTCGGGGTATTCCCTGTGCGCACACACCACCTAGCCCATACCGCTCTGACGGAGGAGTGGCCCCAGGGTGGGTAGTTAGCACAGGATGCGGTCCGGGGTGTCATTGGTGTCTCCAGGAACTTTTTGAGGAGAAACACGGTCTACGGGACATCAGTCGGCGTGGCATGGTCCACGGCCGTGATACCAAGTGTCGTGTGACCCCAGATAGGGGAGGTACAGGGCCTTGTAGCTCAGCATGTGGTAGGAGTCTGCCTGTAGTTTACCCTGTGGGAAGACAGTGGGGGGTATGCCTTGCCAAACCAGAAACAGACGAAGAGGTAAGGAAGAGGACATGATTCATGCCCTGTAAAATTCGTAAAAAAAAAATATGGTAGAATATTTATATTTCATCCCGCTGACGACACAAGCAAGAACCTTAAAAGAGAGGAGGAGATGAGGATATGCAAAAAGGAAAATGTCCAAATAGAGCAATTAAATCAATAGAATGCCCAACAACAGAAGAAAGATGAAAATAGTGCGGTATGTGCAAACATCTATAATAAGATAACGAAATGTGTCTGTCGGTCTGTCTGTCTCTGTCTGTATGTCTGTGTGTTGTGTATGGTATAGGTCCGCCCCCGTGGCGCAAGCACCTCATATGGCACTTTTTTTGGAATCGGGTTTTGACCAGGGGAAAGGTCAAAAGCCCCTTATGAGAATCCTCACTTTTTTTTTTTTTTTTTTTTTTTTTTAGCACCTATTAAAAATTTGTGAAAAAAAAAGTGGGTTGCGAGAATTGGGGAGTTTTATGTAGGGTGAGGGGTAATGGGTGAGTAAATGGGTGGGGTGATGGGTAAAGGGGTGGGGGTGATGGGTGAGGAATGGGTGGGGGGGGGGGGAGGGGGGGTGGGGGAAATAGGGGGGGGGTGATGGGTAATGGGTGAGTGAATGGGGGTGGGGTGTGGGTAATGGGTGAGTGAATGGGTGGGGGTGGGGGGTAATGGGGGGGAGTAAATGGGGGGGGGGGTGATGGTAATGGGTGAGTGAATGGGTGGGGGGGGAGGGTAATGGGTGAGGGAATGGGTGGGGGGAATACATACATTTCTACATCCTGTTTTCAGGAAAGTTGAAGGGCATCTGGAGAGTCCATTTTTGGTGGGCCAAAGGGCCCCACCAAAACACAGGTGGTGGGCCGAAGGCCCACCAATAGCCCTCCGCAGGAGCTAGCCAAAAAGCCCCGCCCGGAGGGCGGCTTTGCGGCTAGTTACACATAAATTGAAGAATAAAAAATTGGCATCAAAAGAGGACTTTGAGTATGAATTTTTTAGAAAAAAAAAATAATTTCCTTCATTATGTGTCATTACTGATAGTGTACCTATACAACATCATACAGTTCACAAAAATATCACAGGCATGCAATACAGGTCATAAAATCAACAAAATATATTCAAAAAAACATCTACAAAACCTGCACAACGTCGTGGTAGCGTCACTCTCCTCCCTCAGAATGGTCTCCTCCTCCTCGGTTTTGCCTGCCCTCACCATGAACACCACCGCCATCCTCACGCTGGAGTCGTACAGCGCCGCCGAAGCCCACTGTGAGGCGGGTCTCCCGGCCTTCTAAACCTTGTTAGTACAGCTGATAATCTCTCATATCATAAGAATTGTGCAAATTATGACTAAAGCATGAAATTTCTACCAGTGTTAGTACATGCCATAAGCTTAATTTTCAGATCGGGATGTAAGGCAGATTTGACCTCTGAGGACCGTGAGAGGTCAATGACCTCAAAGTATCAAAATATTGATGTTTGGCGTCATTGGTTAATGGTAAACATGTTTATGATGTACAAACCATGCATTTGTGTTCCTATAAAAGTGTCTACATATTCCACACAGCGTTGGTAATTATTTACAGGTGTCTAGCTTTGACCTCTGAGGACAGTGAGAGGTCAATTACCTCAACATATCAAATATTGATGCCAATGAATGTAAACTGTGGTGGCTGGTACTAACACAATTGTTGTACTTGAGTGTTGCAGGATTCCCTGCCTGATGATCGAAGCCAAGATACAAGCATCCCAGACCTGATCGTCACTATGGCAAAGCGTCATATCCTCATAGACCCAGCCCAGCCCTCTACGTCCAAGCAATCAAGACCACCCCCAAGAACTAACTGGGAGCTTTGTATTCTTTGCCAAGCAGAGACAGATGAACCTTTGCAGTGCCCACTAAGATCAACCATGAAACCGAGTGTAGTGGCTATGCATCATTGACAGAAGACCTCCTCCAGTTCAAGGGACTTCGGCACATGCCAATGGAACTCAACGTGAACAGACTGGATGATGCGATGGCGTAGAAGCTACCTTGAGGACACACAGTGCTCAGTGGCACAAGAAATGTAGTTTAAAGTTTAACAAAAAATGTTTGACCAGCAGAGCAGAGCAGAATCAGCTTCAGGACAGCAATCTAGTACCGGTACTCCAACCGTGCCACACGATCAGCAGCTGCCCACAGACTTCCACAGTCAACCGAGCCTATCTGTTTCTTCTGCAATAAGCCAGCTGCACTGCAGACTTGCACGAAGCAGCTACAAAGGAAATTGACAAGAACGTTCGGAGATGTGCCACTGAATTGGGGGACACTGAACTGCTGGCCCAAGCTGTCTGCAGGAGACATGATGCCATCGAGGCAAATACCATCGTAACTGTCCTCCGTGCATTATACAAACAAAATCAGACCAGCCGCACTCAAGGACGAGGATGCGGATCGTCTGCATGACATAGCCTTTGCTGAGCTGGTGGTATTCATGGAGGACATGCATGCAGATGAGGACAATGCCCCTGTATTTAAACTCTCAGACGTGGCTAACCTCTACAAGACGAGACTGGAGCAGCTGGGTGCCACGGTAAACCAACAGAATACACACAACCAGACTGAAGGACAGACTTCTTTCTGTGCTTCCTGATATGAGAGCCCATTCTCAGGGCCGAGACACACTTCTCTTGTTTGAGAAAGATATAGGTCCCGCTCTGAAGAAGGCCTGTGATCATGACAGTGATACCATGCACCTAGTAAGAGCAGCACGGTAGTACGTAGAGAAATGTTTCAGCACCAGGTTCACCTTTGACGGTGCGTTCCACGCTGACTGCCAGAAAGATTCTGTGACACCATCCCTCCTTGCTCTGGTGAACATGATCCTCGATGGGCGAACATCAAGCACCAGACTAAGTTGGCCAACACAAGCACCACAACTGCTGCTCTTACAGTTATCGCAGATACTGTGTTCAACAGTGTAAAGCATGCACGCAGTGTTGGAGTCAACCTCAGTGCGCCACAGCCGCGAGAGAGAAACCCCACTCCCACTCTACTTGTCCCTCAAGATTCACGCTGTGACCAGGAGCAGAGGTCTGATTGACACACTGTTCAGCCTAGGGATGTGTGTGTCATATGATAGATTACTACAGCTCACAGCAGACATTGCCAATGGTGTCTGCCAGCGCTTCAACATGGAAGAAGTTGTTTGCCCACCCAAGCTGCGCAAGGGACTGTTCACTACTGGGGCTGTCGATAATATTGACCATAACCCCAGCTCTGCGACAGCCAAGGATCCTTTTCATGGCACAGGTATCTCCCTAATGCAACATCCATCACACACGAATGGCGGACTCGACCGTGGTGTAGTGGTGATTGGGCAAGACATCTCTTCCGCCAAGTCGGTAGCACCTCTGCCATCAGTGTACACAAGTGTGCCACCTGCTGCCATGAAGACGAAGCACTTCACTGCACCGGCTGTACAACGTCCTGCAAGGCCTCCCGACCTCCTAGCTGCTGAAGCTGGCCGTTTGTGTCTGTGACGAAGCTGTGTCTTCTTTCGCTGCCAGAGGGAAGAAGACTGTCTGGGAGACTTGGGAAAATGTTCCCACAGGTGACTGATGCCTTTGAAGAACTCTTACGCATGCCAAGTGATGTGAGTGAGGAGTCAATGTCACTGCTGGAGCGCTTCGTTGTGCTGATGTATGACCGCACCAGTGACACCATGGAAGTGAACGATGCTAGGAAACAGCTCTTCGCACACAAGTCTAGGGCTCTAGAAAACATTCCCCCAACGCAAGGCAGCACTCCAGCAGCACATCAAGCGTGCATCTCTCCAGGGCAACTGCTGGAACCAAAACTCTGGTCCTGAATCCAGGAGTTACCAATCTCATCTGACTGGGGCTGGACAAAGGAGGCCTTCTGGGTGGCGCCCTCTTTGGACGACACTGCCAGAGGCATCAAAATCTTGCCACGAACTGATCCACTGCGGCTGCAAGAAGGGATGTACCGGCCGCTGCAAGTGCACCAAGGCTGCACTCAAGTGCACTGCATTATGTGCATGTTCGGGAGACTGTTAGGTGCAATCAGACACCTTTATATTTATGCGTCTATATGGATAATGTGTGTGTATTACATGTACCAGTATGTACTATACATGTGTCTGAGGTAGCTGACCTCACTGTACTTAAGCTTATAGACTATGTTCAGTGCACATTGAAAATTAAGGTTGCACAGATGATCTTCACAACACGATTTCATGCAAGCTGTTCCGGACACCACAATAACCTAAATGTGTATTTCAATAAATTTGTTTGCTGAGGTCACTGACCTCATTTAAAGCACTTGTTCAGTCATGGTTGCATCCTGTGATTATGTATAATTTCCAGAAGATAAAGGGACCAACACATGTCAACATATCTTTTTAATGATTCCCAAAACAGACAAACTGCACCAGAACTCGTGAAAAAAATGACAATTTCAATGTAATTGAGGTCATTGACCTCTCACTATCCTCAAAGGTCAAATCTAACTTACTTCCGATCTGAAAATGAACCTTATGGTATGTACTAACACTGGTAAAATGTCATGCTTTAGTCATAATTTGCACAATTGTTATGATTATTTATCTGCTGCACTATGTGCAGTGACGAGTGGATGTAAACAATGATGCTCATTGCTCAGGTTGGAATGCTTGCGACAGAAATCTGCTTCCTCTATGACAAAGTGGTTCAGGTGCTTGGACTCAAAATTGACAGGCATATTGGCTGGTGACATCTGTTGGAGGGAAAAATATATACAGAGTTATTGATATTCAGCGTAAAACATGATGTGACATATGTTGTGGCTACCCCTATGAGGTGCTACAGTACAACATGATATTCTGAAAAATGTCACACGAAGCTTGCATCATTGAATACCATGTAGATGAAAGGTTCAGTAAACCCTCTCTAATTCGAACCCGTATAATTCAAACGTTTTATAATTAGTTCGAATTAGAGAGGGTTTACTGTATATCAAAGGAGCTTTTTGAGCTGATGCTTGCATATTCCCAAGCAAATGTATCTCTTGCTTTTTTTGCATTCACTTGCAATTCACATGACATTAATTATATTTTGTTGCAGCAACCTGAGAAGTCATGAATTTGTTTTCTTAACAGTTAAAGTAGTGAAAATACCATGCAAGCCTGTAGTGCACTTGCCAGTCCTTATCTTATGAGGATCAAAACATAACAAGAAAATAATAAGGAAACTACATGAGGCAGGATGTCTTCAATGTCTGTGCTACTAGTTTACATATTCATTACATAGTGTATAATGTGCAAAATCCAAAATGTGCTCTATAAAGGTATTCACATAATCACAGCCGTAGTTATAGAAAGCGACTTTGACGAAAAACAGAGTAAGGCACACACAGTTTATGAGCATGACATGTCTCCTCCCTTCTCCGGCTAAACCTGCAAACGCACAACAAAACCGATAGTAAAAGATCAGTAGAAATCGTAAGTAAGCAATAAAGTAACCCAGTCAAAGAAAAAAACATGTAGATTTGACCACATCTAAAATTAATTACAATAAATACAAATTACACACCGTAGTTATTTCTGGTATTGTTTCATGAAAATAGTAACTAATACAAAATCCCGCCTTGTGTGTCCGCTTTAAAGTTTTGCCCCGTACACACTACCACTCACCACCGTCGGCGCTTCCCGTCGGTGCTTGCCGACGAGCAGTGCCGTTGCCAGAGTTGTGTCCACACTGAATGGTTTTGCTCGGCGTCAGTGCCCTTCCTGATTTCAAAGCGAGTCATGTTTTTCTGCATATCGTGTACTCTCAGCCGAGATTATGAAATAACCACAGGAAATTTAGAAAAACTGACCCAACCATCATCTTCATGACACATTTATGCATATCATAAGCGAAACAAATCTACGAAAACCTCTTTGTGTATTCTAAAAAATATAGCAAAAAGAAACTGTATAAACATTTTTCTCACTTTTTTGTCTTCAACTCGCTGCAATTCCTCGAGTATTTTTCTCATTGAGTTTTTTATCACATATTCGTAATCAGCTGACTTTATTGGTTCTGATGGTATACGATACATAGCAATACAAAAATATCTAGATGGTGAAAATTGGCGATAACGTAAGCATATGTGTTCGGCGCTGACCCATGAGTGACGGGCATGCCCGCCCAATATTAAACCTGCTGAATATTGGCGGGCAATGCCGACGGTCACATTTTGCTCGTCGGCATCCTGTCCACACTGCCACTTTTGAGTGACGAACACTCGATCAACGGGAAGCGCCGACGGTGGTGAGTGGTAGTGTGTACGGGGTAATTGCTTGGCAGTGAGGCAAAAAAAAAGTGGCTGCAGCAAACACTGCACTCACTCCCACCTAACCGAACCTATCATAAGATTATCATCTTCAACTGTTTTAGATTAAGCTGATAGCCGTGCCTCAAGACTGCATTCTTCTGTTTCATATCAAGGCCAAACATCGTCCATAGCTTCGGTTTGACATATTGCAGTTTTAATATATTTTTCTGGTCATACCATCTCTGGCCTGAATCAAACTCGCGAAAATCTACGAGAACTCCGCACGTCCATAACACTACTATCGCCTCACTATCATAGTAATTTAGATCAATTGACTTTAATGATAGACAAATGGTCAGCTAATTTTGATAGTAATGATGCAGACAATGTCCCGCAACTATAACGTGATGAAGGCGCAAGTATTCACAAGTACACCAAACGGCATTTATAACCCCCTTTTCCCCTGAACCCGAGAAACCCCAAGCATAGAAACTCAACATCACGAGTTATCTCATATATAGTTCAGAGATAAGGCATCGCGTGTTACCTTATCGGGAGGGTGTGGCCGCACGTCACTGGCATTACTTCTAAAGCCACATTGATGATGGATACCACAGCCCCGTCACACGCCACCCATGTCGCACCCAGCACCCGGGGTAGGCTACACACGCGCTACACACCTCCCACTCACGCACCACACTCCCACATCATCTGCTCGCACATCCTCTGCTCGCACATCATCCACTGCTCGAACATCATCCACTGCTCGAACATCATCCACTGCTCGAACATCATCTGCTCAAACATCATCCACTGCTCGAACATCATCCACTGCTCGAACTTCATCCACTGCTCGAACATCATCTGCTCGCACATCATCTGCTCGAACATCATCCACTGCTCGAACATCATCTACTCTCACATCATCTGCTCTCACATCATCTGATCGCACATCATCCACTGCTCGAACATCATCCACTGCTCGAACATCATCCATTGCTCGAACATCATCCACTGCTCGAACATAATCTGCTCGCACATCATCTGCTCGAACATCATCTGCTCGCACATCATCTGCTCGCATATCATCTGCTCGCACATCATCTGCTCGAACATCATCTGCTCGCACATCATCCACTGATCGAACATCATCTACTCGCACATCAACTGCTCGAACATCATCTGCTCGAACAGCCTCTGCTCGCACATCATCCACTGCTCGAACATCATATGTTCGCACATCATCTGCTCGCACATCATCTACTGCTCGGACATCATCTGCTCGGACATCATCTGCTCGGACATCATCTGCTCGGACATCATCTACTGCTCGGACATCATCTGCTCAAGACATCATCTGCTCGGACATCAGCTGCTCGGACATCATCTGCTCGGACATCATCTGCTCGGACATCATCTGCTCGGACATCATCTGCTCGGACATCATCTGCTCGGACATCATCTGCTCGGACATCATCTGCTCGGACATCATCTACTGCTCGGACATCATCTGCTCGGACATCATCTGCTCGGACATCATCTGCTCGCACATCATCTACTGCTCGGACATCATCTGCTCGGACATCATCTGCTCGGACATCATCTACTCCTCGGACATCATCTTACTGCTCGCACATTATCTGCTCGCACATCATCTACTCGAACATCATCTGCTCGCACATCATCCACTTCGTCGCACATCATCTGCTCGAACATCATTGCTCGCACATCACCCTGCTCGAACATCATCTGCTCGCACATCATCCACTGCTCGCACCTAATCTTCTCGAACATCATCTGCTCGCACATCATCTTGCTCGCATATCATCTACTCCCTCGGACAAAATCTGCTCGACATCATCTGCTCGGACATCATCTACTCCTCTGACATCATCTACTGCCGCACATCATCCTGCCTCGAACTCATCTACTACTGCACATCATTACTCCTCCACATAACTACTACTCAGAATCATTGCCTCCCCACATCTATGTTTCGCACATCATCTACTGTCGGACTCATCGCTCAGACATATCTGCTCGGACTCATCTGCTCCACATTATCTTTCTGCCTCAAACATCATTCCCCGCGCACATCATCTACTGTTCGCACATCTTTTCTCACCGTAGCCTACCTTAGCTTAGTCAGGGATCCTTTATTCTCAACACAGTGCCTTTGCCAGGATCCCTTTAATTATTCCCAACACGTCCCTTATCAGGGATCCTTTTATTCTCAACACAGTGCCATTGCAGGGATCCTTTATTCCAACACAGTGCCATTGCCAGGTTTGGGCCTTTAATTATTCCCAACACAGTGCCATTGCCGCATGACAACAGGAGGGAAGGCTCATTACCTATCCATACACAACAATGGGTCATTAATTAAGGCAGACCACACAGGCTTTTTGGCACCCCAAACATCCCTATCCCCACAAGCCTTTATACACTTATACTTTATACATTCTACATCCCACCCGGCACGTGCCCGTAGATATCTTGCCTGTGGGTATCATGGGTGACCCAGTAACAGCAATAGATCACGTACCTTGTTATACGTACGCCCTTTGAGTTACGTGGCATGCGAGATAGCACTAAGGTACTAATGTTACATTGCCAGAGTAATGAAACTGGCGCACTACCCGTATGGATTATCGCCCTTGTTGCAATTTGTGTATTATCTTCCTCGTCCTCGACTTATCTCCCTCCTTAATAGAAAGTACATTATGTAACAGTACAAGTGTCCGAAAGTTGTTATCTTGAGTCCCGAGTGCATGGACTCATTCAACGAGTGGCGCGAGTCCCCCCTGACCCGCCAGCCACACGTAACTATACTCTGTTAGTCTTCCATACATGGTTCTTTCGTTGCTGGAAAGTTTGGAAATTCTGAATAACAAAACCATCCGGCTTTGACTGAAATAAACTACCGCACTGTATAGTGTGCTTATTGTACTTCACATCTGCAAAGGTTCCAGCGTGCTCTCTGCCTTGGTTAACCCACACGGCCGCTATGAAATATGAGGTGCCTCAAAAAATTCTAAGTCCAGTCAGATCCTGTCCTGATCTTTTTAGGGGGTTATAGTGAGGTTAGGTTAGTACATTTTAGGGGGTTATAGTGAGATTAGGTTAGTAAATTTTAGGGGATAAAGGTGAGATTAGGTTAGTAAATTTTAGGGGGTTATAGTGAGGTTAGGTTATAGTCTATTCACTTAAGCTGGATTCCTGGCTGGGAGCTGCTCGCTGCCTAGCCGAGTTTGTAAGGACGTCGCTGATTGGCTGATAGACTCGGGCTGGGTGGCGATGGTGGTGGTGCTTGCCTCGCCGCAACCCAAACCCTTGCGTTGCCTCAGAAAAATATTCATATTTCTTGGGTTTACTCATCTCTTACACAAGATAGGCCTATTTTGTTTGCAGCAGGATAGCAGTGATTGTTCAAAACAACACGCCA
>JACEEZ010009525.1:36726-51920 GCA_016584305.1 Chionoecetes opilio | reverse complement strand
TGGTGGAAGTCTGTCACTTTTCCGAGGACCCTTTGTTTTGATCGCCCCATTCGGGCCCATATTTAGCTTTCGTTGGGTGTTATGTATCTTTTGGACTTTATTTTTCCACCACCCTTTTCTGGGGGTTTTCTGTTCTCTCTTACATTTATCGCACGGGCCCTCTCTTTTCTCTCTCTCTCTCCTTCCCCTCTCCCTCTCTCCGGCCCCCCTTTCCCCTCCTCTCCTCCTCCTTCCGTCTCCTCTCCCCTCTCCTCTCCTCTCCTCTCTCTTCCCCTTTTCTCTCTCTCTCTCTTCTCTCCCTCTCTCTCTCTCGCTCTCTCTCTCTCTCCCCTCTCTCTCTCTCTCTCTCTCTCTCTCTCTCTCTCTCTCTCTCTCCTCTCTCCCCCGCTCCCCTCTCTCTCGCTCTCTCTCTCTCTCTCGCTCTCTCCTCTCTCTCGCTCTCTCCTCTCTCTCTCTCTCTCTCTCTCTCTCTCTCTCCTTTTCTTCCTCTCTCTCTCTCTCTCTCTCTCTTTTCCTCTCTCTCCTCCCCTCCTCTCTCTTTTCTCTCTCATCTCTCTTCCTCTCTCTCTCTCTCTCTCTCTCTCCTCTCTCTCTTTTTTTTTTTTTTTTTTTTTTTTTATTTAACTTTTAATACATTTGGTGTTATTATAGCTAAGCTCTGGGTTTTTTACACTAGAGCTATCTATAGCTAAATCTAATATAAAAAGACATTTTATATTATAAAAAAAATTAGGCCATCAACCAGCTGTTCACCCCCCGCTTAAAGTCTTGTAGCAGGCGTGGTGGTGGAGGTCAGTTTGTGATCTAACTGGTTCCACAGACGGCGTAGCGGGGTAAAAAGGAACGTAGGTGGTCCCCGTCCTGGAGAAGGGCACAGTCACCGCTCCCGTCTGTTTTGGGGCGGACACGGGGGGAGTGAAGGGGCGGCGGGGGCCTGGAAACTTGATGGCCGCCAGGTGGGGCGTTTGGAGATTTAGTGCCTTGTGCATGACCCCATAAACCTGCCACATCCCTGCGCTTCTGGGGGGGTTGGAAGGAGTCAGGCGCGTGGTGGGGACGTTTAAATTTCTAACCAGTCGCTGGGCTCTTCTCTGGGCGCGGTCTAGTGTGGCCAAGTAAGAGAGCGGGCAGGAATACCATGCTAGGGGAGTGTATTTCCCTTAGGGGGCGTACCTGAGCCCTTTTACAAAAAACTCAACCCCTTTGGGATCTAGAAGGTGGGAGATGCGCCGGGCACAGCTGAGTCTCCAGGCCGAGTTTTTTAGCTACTCTCCTGGCATGACTGGGGAAGGTCAGTCCCGCGTTTAAACTTCACCCAAGGATGGGAGATGATCTCTGAAGGGGGAGTGATCTGCCCTCAAGCCGTATGTCCGGTGCGGCGGGTTTGGGGATGTCTTGCTGCGGGAGATAAGCAGAGCCTGGGTTTTGTCCGGGGCCCAGGGTGACCTGCATCGACTACTTCCCGGTGACGATGTTGTCCAATGCCAGGTTGATGCAGCCCCACCGTGTCCTGCCATCAGTCGTCGGGGGGAAGGCAGGGTGCATCATCAGCGAGGCCTGGGCCTCAGGAAGAGCTGGTGAAGTCATTTAAATAGACATTGAAGAATTTTGAAAAAGACATACGCTGGGGGTGGAGGGGCTGGCTGGAAGGTGGCCGTTGATACAACCGGGAAGTCCCGCCTTTGGGGGATCTGGATGAGCGCAGTAGGCCCGCGCATCCCAGGTCCCCAGTTGGCAGCGGGGAGAGAGAGAGAGAGAGAGAGAGAGAGGGGAGAGAAGAGAGAAGGAGAGAGAGAGAGAGAGAGGGGAGAGAGGAGAGAGAGAGAGAGAGAGAGAGAGAGAGAGAGAGAGAGAGAGAGAGAGAGAGAGAGAGAGAGGAGAGAGAAGAAGAGGAGGGGGGGAAAAGGGGGGGAGGGGGGAGCAGGGAAAAAGGAAAAGAGGAGAGGGAGGGAGAGAGAGAGAAGAGAGAGGGGAGAGAGAGAGAGAGAGAGAGAGGAGAGAGAGGGGAGAGGGAGAGGGGGGAGAGAGAGAGAGAGAGAGGGGGGGGAGAGAGAGAGAGAGAGAGGAGAGAGAAGATAACAGGGATCACGCACGCAGCCTCATGCAAAAACTTTTGTGAGTCATGACCAAAGTTTTTTGTCCTTCCCTTTCTATAGATAAAAAGAACATTTTTATTTTACCAGTCTTCATTTTTTTATTCCTTTTTTCTCCCGTTTTTTGGGGGAAGACAGAAAAAACAAAACACACACACCACAACACAAAAACCCCACAAAACACACACACACACACAACAAAAACCCCACACACAACAAAACCACACACACAAACCCCACCACACACACCCACACACACACACACCACAAAACACAAAACATACACACCCCACACCACCCACAAAAACCAACCACACACACACACACCCCACACCCACCACACACACCTACGTGAAAATACATGGGTAGCTGAAGTAAAATTTTGATGGGTTTACAAAAAAAATTTGGGAATCGCATTTTTTAAATTTTTCACGCTACAAATGGGTTCGGGAATTGCCGCGCAAAAATGTTTTTTTTTCATACATTGCCCCCGGGTTTTGTCTTTCAAAAAACCCATTAAAACAATAAAACCCAATTTAAGTCGGCAAAACTTAAAAAACACACACACACACAAAACCCCAAACACACACACACAAAACACACACACACACACACAAAACCCCACCCCCACACACCACCACACCCCACACACCCACACCACACAAAACCCCCACACACACACACACCCCCACATACACACACACTACCCCACACACACCCAAACACACACACACCCCACACCACACAAAACCCAGTAAAAACCCAAAAGATTTTTATAACTGGGAATATAAATAGGTAAACACACACACACACCCCCACACAACCCAACACCACCACACAACACACCCACACCCACACACACCCCAAAACACACACCCCAGGGAAATAAGGGAAAAATTTTTTTTTTGAAAATTATTTTTTTCCTTTTTTTTTGTTAGCCCTTTGAAAAATTTTACGATAGTTTGATTTTGCTTTAGGTAGATGCCCTTCCAAAAAAGTATCTGTTTTTTCCTTTTATCATTTTTTTTGTCGTCGATTTTTAAAAAATTTAAAAGAATAATAATAGGGTACGCTGTAAAACAAAAAATTTTTTTAAAACTTTGGCACCCAAATTTTCCTATGTAAAAGGAAATTTCCTAAGCCCTTTTTTTATCTAAATTCCTTTTTTTGCATATGACAATTTTTTTACAATTCAAATCGCACTTTTATATTGAAACCCTTTTCGAAAAAATTTTTTTAAAGGAGTCGCATTTGCCCGGGTTTGGGGGGCCCTTTTGTATTGAAATCATGCCCAAATATGATTTTCCAAATAAATTGGGTGGTAGCTTTTTTCTGATCATTTTGGTTCATCGGGCACTAATCACATTGTAAAAACCCTCCTTTTGGCCTAAAAAACGTTTTTCCCTTTAATGCCCCTTTTTAACCTGAAGCAGGGAGGGGTTCTCCCGGGGGGGGGCCCCTACCCAGATGAACCCGCCCTCGGGGCCCTGTGCCCCCCCACGGTTGCCGCAGCCTCTGCACCTGCTTCACGACCTTTCGGTGTTTCTGGGGGGTTTAAAAACCCCGGGAAACCCTCGTAGGCCTTAAACCGGGTTTTCCCTTGGATCTGATCCCCAAAACATAAACAGGGGGAATTTCCCGGTTTCCGTGCCCCTGGCCGGGTTTGGCCAGCGATCGGGTGCCCCTGCAAGTTGGTGGCGGGGCCCCAATTTTCACCCGGGGTGTGATGCAAGGGTCTTACACTGGTGTCCCCTACCCCTCCCCGCCCTCAGCTTAAAAATCTGGATCACGGCAAACCTGCGGCCCGTCCTCACTCTGACTCGCCCATCAGGGGAAGGGGAGGACCTTTCTAAAGTTTTTCCCGAACCATGCCCCCTTTTGGCCCCGCACTAGCGGGTCACAGCTTTTTGGGCCCTTTTTGGGGCCTGGGGATTTTCATTACTCTGACTCCCGTGGGATGTCTTGGGGCCGTCCCCCTAGTCTGTGGTCCCCCTTTTATGTCGTAGTAGAGTTTGAAGTACCCGCAGGAAAGAAACCTTTACTAGGATTTCCAAGGTTTTTCATTTTTTTTGCCATTCAGTCCATGTTTTCTGGCCCATGTCCCAACAGCGACTGGGCTGTGGGGACCATCTGGAGTGGGACCCCTTGCCACACTTGATCTCCTGCAGCTGGGAGGGGAAAACCCCCCCGTTCACAGCCGGACCAGCTGGGGGGGAGACCTGCTGGTCATGGAAGGTTGCCCGGGATAACCCCGGTTTTCTCCGTGGATCTTCACCGCCGGAAACTCCTCCTAAACCCTCTGCGTTGAAACGTATCTCTTTTAAAAGTTGGAAAAACGACGGCACACTGGACCCTAAAGGGCCAGTGTCAGATGAGGTGGGCCCCCCCAAATGCGGTGATAAGGTGGCGCGGGGGGCAACTCTTTTTGTGTGCAACACGAAATATACCCCCCGAAGACTTGCGTCCCAGCATCTTCTCCAAATGGGGTGAGTACCCCCCTTTCCCAACCCCCGTTTTTTGGCCCCCTGGGTTAAAGTCACCTTGCAGTACGATCAGGGGAGGGGTTTGGGGTCTTTTATTTTCACCAGCAATCATAGGAGCCTAGCCCCCTTGAACGCAGGTTTTCCCGGGTGGCCCCGGGTCCTCTGGTACAAAGTGCCAAAGGTTCCCTTTCCAGTTTGGTTCCTCTGCACGGGACAAAAATGCTCCCCCCCTGATCAACCTTGGGGGGGCGGGTTTCCCCAAAAAGTTTGTCGGGAAACCTTTCCCCCTGGTCTTGCCCCTTCCCTCCCATGGGAACCCAATCCACCCTATTTTTGGTCCCCGGTTGGGGTACCCCTTTATAAAAAAAAATTTTTTTTTTCCCCAATTTTGGGCATCCCTTTTCCAAATTTAAAAGGGAAATTCTAAAAACCAAATTTTATCAAAATTCCTTTTTCTCATTTGAGAAATTCTTACAATGCAAAATCGCATTTTAAAGGCTATTTTTTTCATATAAATATAAAATCTTTTTTTAACTACATAAATGCTCAAATCAAAAATTTGAACTGGACAAACCCCCCTTTAAAAAAAAATTTTTCATAAAAAAACACCCTCCCAAAAATTTAAAAATTAATTTATATTTCATTTTTCTTTGGGAACCTACGGCGTTACCCAAATAATAAGGGGATTTTCTGATGGGGTTTTGGAATCCCTTAAAAAAAAGCGGGTTTTAAGAGGGAAGAAATAAAGTTGAAGCTGAGGGGGGGGCTATCCTTTTTGAAAAATTTCATATCTCTCTATCTCTCTCTCACTCTATTTTTTTTTTTTGGTGTTTTAATTTTGTGTGTCAAATTTCCCCACCCCCAAAAACTTTCGATACCTTTTTTAGGAAAAAAACCCCTCCTCCCTCACAATAAACCAAAACACCGCCGTAAAAAGCCCACTCCCTCGAGACTCTTTTCCCAAAGTTTCCCCCTGTCATAGACCACTGATACCTTTTACTGCGAAACGGAATATCGCCTTTCCCCGGGGGCCTTTGAAGGGGGAGGGCCCGCTCGGATTCAAAATTATATATATATATATATTAAAATTTAATATAGAAAATATATATATATCATAAATGTTCAGGGGGGCCCAGAAAACACTCGTCATACTTGGGGTTTTTTTTTTATGCCCCAAACTTTTTCGCCAAGGCATTTTGGCCCCAGCCGGGCAAAAAATATTTAAAAAATTTTTAATATATTGTAATGCAAAAAAGCGAAATCAAAAAAATTAATTCTAAAAAAAAAATAAAATTTCCTATATTTCTAAAATTCCTAACAAAATAAAAAAAATTAAAATTTTTTGTCCTTAACGGCCCGTTGGTTTTGGTATGCTGCCCTGATTTTGGGAGGGACTGAAGGAACACTATTTTTTTGGGGGTGACATTTCCACTTTTGTGGGGCAAATCAAACCCGAGAGTGGGGCAATCAAAAACAAGTGGGTAGTAAAATTTGGGTATATTTGGGGGTTGGGTGTAAAATGCCCTTTGGTTTTTTAAGTTTCAGGGGACAAATGTTTTTGATGTGTATAGTTTCTAAAAATTTAGTGTCACTAGGGTAGGTCCTTGGTTTGGATACAAAAGTCATTCATAAAAAAAAGGGTGATCTAAATCAGGTGAGTGTAAGCGGTTTTCAGATTGCAAAAGGTGAAAAAATTTGGGTCAAACCAGTACGTGCAAAAAAACCCCCTTTATGTTTAAAAAAGCCTGGGGGTTAGTTTTCCTTGTCGCCCTCCCCAAATTTAAATTTTTTTAACGTGATCAGTTATTTTAGGCCACCCCCTTCCCAAACATTTTAACCCTCCCCCAAAATGTACCTCTCTTTTTTGATTTAGGACGCCCCCGCAAGACTTGTCCCTGCCTTTACGGGGGAAAATTTTTGTTTGTTTATTTTCCTATTTTTGGAGCGCCCTGGCCAGGACTTTGAAGGGGCCCGGGTTGTTTTTTGGCCAGTTTTGTTTTCAAAAATCCCTTTAAAGGGAAAAGCGCTCAGAGTATATGCATTCTTTCAGACAGTGATGCTTTTACCTTTTTAGGTCCCTTAACGAAGAGGTTTAAAAGCATATGCCCCTTTTTTCCTGGAAACATTTCCGTCAACGCTTCAAAGGACTCCCCTAAGAAGCCTAACACTGTGAAAAAGATCAACCCCGATTTTTTCCAGATTAGGAGGGGGGCCTTTTGAAAAAAATGGTTTTT
Organism: Chionoecetes opilio; assembly: GCA_016584305.1. Classification (NCBI taxonomy): domain Eukaryota; kingdom Metazoa; phylum Arthropoda; class Malacostraca; order Decapoda; family Majidae; genus Chionoecetes; species Chionoecetes opilio. The sequence continues at coordinate 45,110 of JACEEZ010009525.1, read as the reverse complement.
TTTTCAAAGGATGCAAGGGAAATTTACTTTACTGGTGGAACCCCGTCTTAAAACCCAAGAGTTTCCCCCCGCACCATTAAAGAAGGAGTAAGTGGACTATTTTTTTGGCAGGGAAATTTTTTACTATTTAGGAGGCTGGGTAAACCCGCGATGGGTTTAAACACTTAGACATGGCAATACAATTTGGCTCTTTAAAATTCCCCCCAGGACTTTTTGAACCCCTTATTTTCCATGGAACCAAAGGGGGCCATTACAAATGGTCAGTTTCCCCAAACAACCGGGACACTCACCTCCCTTCCCCCACTCAGGGGGCGTTCCAAAGACAGAAATATTAATGACATTTTTTTGGAAAAATCCCGGCCACAAAGCAGACTTCTGCTATAAAAAGGGTCCCGCCTACAGAAGGCAAGCCTTTTTTTGACCCGTGTGAATCAGACACCTTTTTTGGGAAAATTTTTGTTTTTTAAACCCAGCCCCGGGTGGAAAACAAAACCTGAGCTTTTTATTTTTTGCTGCAGAAACAGCAAACCCGGGGGTGTTTTTTTCACCTCCCACTTTTTCAGGATAAAGGGGTTTTCCAAGGAAAAAAATTTTTTTGGGAAAATCCAAAAGGCCCCTGACAGCCTAGGGTTTGGTAAAAACCCGGGGAAACTTGACTGCCCAACAAGAGGGAAAAATCTCCTTTGGGTAAATAACCCACTGTGCCTAAAAAAAACTTTTTGCTAAAACCCCTTTTTCCCTTTTCCCGGGGGTTTTTTTGCTTCTCCCTTAGGGCCCATTTTAATGGGAGAGAACTTTGATGGCAGCTCAAGAGTCTGACGGGCTCATTGCGTCAAATTTTTTTTGAAAAGGCGCGGGCCACGCCCAATTTAAACCCGGGCCCCCTACCCCAGTACTTTTTTTCCTGGACGGTTTTAAACCCTTTCCGCCGCTGGTTTTCCCGCCACCATGACGGGAGGAAACGCTGGAACCTTGGGGGGGGTTTTTTTGTAACTCCAAAATTTTTTCCAGTCTCCCTTTCAGGAAACTGTCCTGGCCGGGTTTCCCCTGACGGAAAGGTTTTTTTTTAGGACACTTTGGGGTTTCGAAAAAAAGTTTACCAGGGTGGCCCAGGAAATTTTGTCTGGGCCCCTTTTTAATAATTGCCTTATTTTCATATGCCATTATTGTCAATTAACTGGGAAACATAAGCAACCCATTCCACCTTTCCCCCCTTTTTTTTAAAGTCCCTCACATACCTGAACCATTTAAATTTAAATTTAATGTGACATTGTTTTTTCCCTTTTTCCTAAAACCACCCAAAGGGTTTTTAAAATAAATTTTTACTATGGGACACTTTCCCCTAGGGGGTTTTCATGCAGTTTTCCTTTTCGGGAAGGTACCGCTAGGGGCCCTAGGAAATCCCTTCTGGACCCCTTTTTTCCACTTTTGGGGTTTCCCTAAAAAAGTGCAGGGCTGATGGGGCTTCAAAATTTTTTCGGGGAAAATTTTTAATTTAAAGGGAAACCATGGCAGATTTTGGGGTTTGGACATAGAATCATTTTTTTTATCACCCCCAGGCCCCCAAAGGGGCGTTTAAAGAAACGCATCAAACCCCTTTAAAAAGGCCCTCCTTCGTAAATCGCTGTCCAGTACGGTTCATCATGGGGAATGATTAAACCCACCTGTTGGGTTTTTCCTGCGCGAAAACTCCCAATTAGAGCACAGGTTTTTTACCCCCATGAGGTTGTGTTTTCCCCCCCCTGTGAGAGGACCACTTTACATAGGGTTTTGGGAAAAATTGTTAGGTGGGTCAGGAAAAAGAGTACCCAAAGGCTTCACTTAGTAGGAAAAAGTCCGGGAAACGATGTTTAGGGCTGGCAGTTGGCCCCCCGACAAAAGTGCAGGGGAACCCAAAACCAGGACCAAGACCCGGTAAAGGGAAAAAAGGCGAGACTCGGAATTCCTGCATGGTGATAAAATCCCCCCGTCCCCTTTCCCGCCAAAAACCCCAAAGGGCCCGCCACTCCACGCTTAAGTTCCATGGGCCTACTCAAACTTAAAGGAAGTAAGCCCTACCAAATAAAATCATTTCCCTACGACAGGCGCCGTTTTCAACGTTGGGCCACGGGGGAACGCTTTGAAGCCCAAAACCATACGCGGGGGGCCCGAATTTGCAGAAAAACCTAGTTCCCGTGGGCATTGGGGGACACTTGCTTTGTTTACTGGGGGGATCGGAAGACGAAGAAAAAACCCACCCATCGACCCGGTCATCAGTTTGGGACTTGGCCCTTTTTTAACTCGCCGAGCTCCCCATGGGGCCTTTTAAAAATTCCCAAACCCGAGTCGAGGGGGGTCTGATTTTTTTTGACCCTGGGGACACAACCATCCCAGGTAATTCAAAATAAACGGATGTACCACTTCAGTGGTTGCATGGAAAATAAATGTTTAAATAAAGGCCCATCCATCAAGCAGTTTTTCTCTACCGCTTGGGATCCCGCAAGATGGAGCAAATGAAGAAGGACCTGGGCCCAGAGGGGAATTTGGGGAAACATCGAACCGCAAGCAGCGAGTGGGGTTCTCCCGTCACCCTAAGGGGCCCCCAACCCCCCCACCCAGGGTCCCATGACTGCAAAAGAGGGGAGTGGGGAAAATTTAAAGGGTTTCCCGAAACCCAAAGGGCGTTTTTCTTCGCGGTTTTTTGGCAGGTACCCTTGGGCTGTCCCCTGCCCCAGACCTTTCCTGTTTTTTTCCCCCTTTAGGGAAGACTTTTTAAACTTACGTAATGCCTTTTTTGGGGTTTTCCCCCCCCCTCCCCCCCTTTCCAACGAAGTGGCTAAAATCCCTAGTAATGTACCTGGTTTACAAAATATTTAGAGATATTGTGATTTTTTTGGGCATCTGGTTAAATAAAAAAACTCAATTGAGGCTCTCTTTTTCAGCTTTAGGGGGAAAAATAGACCCTTTTTGTTAACCTTTTCCCCCTCTGGTTCGCGTGTGCTCACTTTTGGTTTTAGGGCATTTTCTGGGTTTTTCAAAACTTGCCCCCCCTACAGCTAAAGTGATATTTAAAAAGTTTTGGGATTACTCCCCAAAGTTTCGAAAAAGGGGGGTTGGGTCATTTATCTGGGGCACGGGCTTGGGGAAAGGGTTTTTTTAGGGGCCCCTTTAAAAAAATTTTTCCCCAGGGCTCATACCCCCGTGTTTTTTGGGGTCCCCAAATTCCACCCGACCTTTCCCAAACCCCAAGTGATTCCAGCAATTTTTTCCCCCGGTTTTTGCACTTTTCAGGAAACCCTGATAGAGTGGACCCCCCCCCCCGGGGACCCAAACCTTAGCCAAAAAATTTCCCCCTGCACAGACCCCCCTATGCTACCGTAGAAAAGGGGTTTTTTTCCATTTTTTTGGTCTACAACATTTTTTTTTTACTACCTTTTTTCCCCCAGTTCGAATTTTTGGGGCACCCAAAATTTTCTTCATGGGGGGGGGAAAGACTGTTACGACCCCCTTCAGTTCCCAATTTCCTTTTTTTTCTTTTTGTGCTTCTGTTTTTCCCCCCCGTTTCACGGCAATTTCCCCTTTCACTTTTTGGTGGTTTAGTATAGCTTTTATGTTTTTTTGTTTATGTTTCGTTTTTTTTTTCCGTATTACCGTTCCCGAAATTTTTCCCCCCAGCCTAAAAATGGTGTTAGGGAGTCAGTGTGTCCAAAAACCCTTTTCCCCCAAACCCTGTTATTTCCTGGTGGTGTGTGGACTTAGCGGGCCTCTTTTCCACTATTTTTTTTTGGATTTTTGCCTGGTTTTTATTGTGTGTACCCCTTTTTTGTTCCGTGTGTTTTTTTGTTTGTGTTTTTTTGTTTTTGTGTGGGGCGTTTCAGTGTTTCAGTGTTTGGGTTGGTGTTTTTTGTTGCAGGGTTTTGTGTTTCCCGTTTTTGTGTTTCCAGTTTTGTGGTTTTTATTTTGTGTTTCAGGGGTTTTTGGGGTTTTATTTTTTTGGGTTTCCCGTGTTTTAATTTTAGTGTTTTTTTGTTTTTAGGTTTTGTGTTTTAGTGTTTTTTTGTTTCCCGTGTTTTTTGTTTCAGTTTTGGTTTAGTGTTTTTTGTTTTTAGTGTTTGTGTTTCAGTTTTGTGTTTTAGTGTTTGTGTTTCGTGTTTTTTGTTTCCCGTGTTTTTGTTTCAGTGTTTTTGTTTTAGTGTTTTTTGTTTTTAGTGTTTTGTTTCCGTGTTTTCGTTTTGTGTTTTTTGGTTTTAGTGTTTTTTTGTTTCAATTTTTTGTGTTTCAGTTTTTTTTGTTTTTTGTTTTTTTAAAGTTTTTAGGAAATTTTTTTTTTGTGTTTGTGGGGTTTTTGGGTTTCCCTTTTTTCATATAAATTTTTTGTTTTTATGGGGGTTTTTGGTTTTCACTTGTTTTAAAATTAGGGTTTTTTGTTGTTTTTTTTGTGTCACTCTCCCTTTGTGAGATATTCTGTGTTTTTTAAAACCTTTAAAGGCTTCTAGTCTTTTTTTTCTTTTTTTTAAACCCCCTTTCCTTTTTCTTTCTTTACTTTTTTTTGGGTTTAACAATATTAAATAAATGTTTAAAAGTAACTTTATTTAAATTTTTTTGTCCCGTATGTTTATTTTCTTAATTTAAATTTTTTTTTTTTTTCGCGGCTCGGACCCGTAATTTTTACTCTGCCGTGTAACAAAATACACATCTACAAATACCCCACACAAACTCAAACGAACAAATACCCCCCACATACAAAAAAAACATAAAGAGCCAAATTTCCACACAAACACATACAAGGGAAAAAACGCACACAAACAAATACGAAACAAATACACACCCCAAACACATGCAGCAAATACACACGCACCACCCAAAAACGAGCAAATAAACACACAAAAACACATTCGAGCAGATACACACACAAACACATACGAGCAAATACACACACAAAACACATACGAGGAAATACGCACCACAAACACATACGAGCAAATACACACACGAACACATACGAGCAAATACACACACGAACACATACGAGCAAATACACACACACACACATTCGAGCAGATACACACACAAACACATACGAGCAAATACACACACAAACACATACGAGCAAATACACACACAAACACATACGAGCAAATACACACACAAACACATACGAGCAAATACACACACAAACACATACGAGCAAATACACACACAAACACATACGAGCAAATACACACACAAACACATACGAGCAAATACACACTCAAACACATACGAGCAAATACACACACAAACACATACGAGCAAATACACACAAACACATACGAGCAAATACACATGCAAGCACATACGAGCAAATTCACACACAAACACATACGAGCAAATTCACACACAAACACATACGAGCAAATTCACACACAAACACATACGAGCAAATACACACACAAACGCATACGAGCAAATACACACACAAACACATACGAACAAATACACACACGAACACATACGAGCAAATACACACACGAACACATACGAGCAAATACACACACACACGCATTCGAGCAGATACACACACAAACACATACGAGCAAATACACACTCAAACACATACGAGCAAATACACACACAAACACATACGAGCAAATACACACACAAACACATACGAGCAAATACACACACAAACACATACGAGCAAATACACACACAAACACATACGAGCAAATACGCACACGAACACATACGAGCAAATACACACTCAAACACATACGAGCAAATACACACACAAACACATACGAGCAAATACACACAAACACATACGAGCAAATACACATGCAAGCACATACGAGCAAATTCACACACAAACACATACGAGCAAATTCACACACAAACACATACGAGCAAATTCACACACAAACACATACGAGCAAATACACACACAAACGCATACGAGCAAATACACACACAAACACATACGAACAAATACACACACAAACACATACACATGAGTAAATACATGCACACACACACATACACATATGAGTAAATACACACAGACACATACACATATGATTAAATACACACATACACATATGAGTAAATACGCACACATACATATATGAGTAAATACACACACACACATACACATATGAGCAAATACACACACACATATACGCATATGAGCAAATACACACACATACACATTAGGGTACGCCGTATAACAAAAAAACTTTTTCTCAACTTTGGCATGCCAATGTCCTATGTAAAATGGAATTCTAAGACGATTTTTACTAATTCTATTATTGCATTTGAGCAATGCTTACTATGCAAAATCGCACTTTAAGCTATGTATTGCATATAAATATAAAAGTCCATTTTTGTATGGCAAGAAGTGCTCAAACCAATACGTTGAAGCGGACAAACCACTCCTAAAATTCAATTTTACATTAGAAAACACCCTGCTAAATTCGAAATAATCTATGTTTCACTTTTCATTGGACCTACGGCGTACCCTAAATTGCTCTTGTCCGCACGTAGAAGGTCACAGCTGTTTGGACCTTCTTGGGCTGCGACCTCATCACTCTGAGATGCGTGAGGATGTGCTTGCGGCCGTCCTCTAGTCTGTGGTGAACCTTGATGTCGTAGTAAAGTTTGAAGTACACCTGCAGGCAGTACTTGACTAGGATTTCCAGGGTGTTCAGTTCTTTGCCAGTCAGTCCATGCTTTCTGGTCCACATGTACACGAGCGACTGGGCTGTGGTGAGCCATCTGGAGTGGGACACCTTGCCACACTTGATATCCTGCAGCTCGGACGGGAGAACGCCCCGCTTCACAGCCTGGACCAGCTGGTAGGAGACCTGCTGGTCAGTGGACATGTTGACCAAGATATACTCCGGTATCTCCGTGAGATCTTCACCGCCTGGCACTCCTCTGAACTCTGCGTTGTACTGCATCTCATTCACGCTGGACAGCAGACTGCACACTGGACCCGTGAAGCCAGTGTCAGATGAGGTAGGCCCGTCGATGCTGGTGATAAGGTGACGCAGGGGCAACTCGTTTGTGTGCAATACGCATATACTCCAGAAGAGCTTGCGTCCCAGCATCTTCTCCAAATGGGCGTGAGTACCACCCTTCCACCCCGTGTTGGCCCTAGTTGAGTCACCTTGCAGTACGATCAGTGAGTCGGTGGAGTCGTATGTCACCAGCAGATCATAGAGAGCCTGAGCCACCTTGAACGCAGGCTTCTCAGGTGGCACCGGGTCCTCTGGTACATAGTGCCAAAGGTACCTTCCAGATGGCTCCTCTGTCACTGACGCATGCTCCTCCCTGATCAACCTTGGGTGCAGTTTCCCATAGCTGTCGGGCACCATCGCCCTTGTCTTGTCCTTCCTCCCATCGTAACCCAATCCAACTATTTTGGTACCCTGGTTAGGGTACGCCGTATGACAAAAAATCTTTATCTCAATTCTAAGACGATTTTACCAATTCCATTTCTGCATTTGAGCAATTCTTACTATGCAAAATCGCACTTTAAGCTATGTTTTGCATATAAATATAAAAGTCCATTTTTGCATTGCAAGAAGTGCTGAAACCAAAAAGTTGAAACGGACAAACCACCCTTAAATTTCAATTTTACATAAGAAAACAACCTGCCAAATTCGAAATAATCTATATTTCACTTTTCATTGGAACTACGGCGTACCCTAATACACATATGAGCAAACACACACACACATACACATATGAGTAAATACACACACACATACACATATGAGCAAATATACACACCCATACACATATGAGCAAATACACACACACACATACACATATGACCAAATACACACACACACACATACACATATGAGCAAATACACACACACACACACATACACATATGAGCAAATACACACACACACATACACATATGAGCAAATACACACACACACATACATATATGAGTAAATACATACACACATACACATATGAGTAAATACACACACACACACATACACATATGAGTAAATACACACACACATACACATATGAGTAAATACACACACACACACATACCCATATGAGTAAATACAGACACACACATACACATATGAGCAAATACGCATACATATACGAGTAAATATGCACACATACATACACATGTTCATACGCATACACACACATACGAGTAAATACGCATACATAATATCATAAGCTTCGCCTTATCCTCATCCTGTTGTGAAAAACCACACACACACACACACACACACACACACACACACACACACACCACACACACACACACACACACACACCAACACTAACACTTCCCACAAAACGGACACCACTACACTGGCACAACTGGCCTGGAGTACCACTACACTAGCCCTTCCTCAATCAACACCGAAGCCCGATTACACTGGGAT
>JACEEZ010009525.1:30000-36331 GCA_016584305.1 Chionoecetes opilio | reverse complement strand
TCTCCTCTCTCTCTCCCTCTCTCTCTCTCTCTTCGTCTCCCCTTTCTCTTCTCTCTGTCTTTTCTTTTCTCTCTCTCTGACGACATTTTATTGATAAACTTGCGGTCAAGTCGGCTTGAGAAGGGAACACTTGATGAACGTTTGTCCGGTTTTGCCTAGGGACATTGGACAAGGACAAGAGGACTTGTGTTTTTATGATTGACGCAAATGTCTTGGGGGTCAAATGACTGCATTCAACTCGCTCAGTATTATATGACATGTACCGTTTGTGAAATACTTCAAAATTAGTCAATAATGGTGTTGATAAAAATACATACTAAATGATAAAAATCTTCGAAGGGTTTCAAATAGGTTCAAGGAGAACTTCTTTAGGAAAAAAACAGCTGCATACGAGTAGGTAGTTGAAAAATACTTAAAAATGAGTGAATAAATTAGTTAATAAAAAAAAAAAAACTTCTGATGGGTTCAAATCAAGGAGATTTAAGTAGGAAGGTATTAAAAAAGTAATTTTCTTGTCTGCAGTTTTTTATTCTAAGCAAACAATAAAGTGGTCACAATCTACCCTTCATCCACGCACAGTTTAAAAATATAAATAATAAAAAAAAACCTTCAGACGGTTTTAATGGTAAAATGAGACTTACAATTAGGAAAGGTTTTTGAAGTATTTTCTTTCCTCATTTAAAAATTCTAATGAAAACAACGACAGTTTCACAGGTTACATGTCATTGGTACGAAGCGATTGGTACTGGGGTAAACTGATCACGAGTTCACTTCGGCCACGCGCCATATGGACACAGGTTAATTAGGCCTAAAACCCGTTTCGTCACGAGTAAAATTGGGACCCCTTCGAAATGGCATAGAGTCAGATAGGACCAGGTGGAGAGAGAGAGAGAGAGGAGAAGAAGGAGATAGAGAGAGATAGAGAGGAGAGAGAGAGAGAGGAGAGAGAGAGAAGAGAGAGAGAAGAAATTATAATATACAGACTATAAAGGAAGGTGGGGAAAAAAATTCCTCACACACACCACACACACACACACACACACACACACACACACACACACACACCACACCCACACCCCACCACACAACACACACACACACACCACCCCCCACCCCACACACCCACCCACACACACACACACACACACACGCACACACACACCACACCACCCACACAACACATCCATGTTATTGGGTTATACTAAAGTTGATGAGTATGATAATAGTTGTTATGACGTTTGTTGAGATAATTTGAAATAGTTGGTGACAGTAGCACACATGGGGTATAGTAGTATGATATTTTAGTGTTGGTTAGATATGTGGTATTTTATGGTATACTGTAGTGTATTTTATAGTGAAAATATAGAAATATATTTTATAGCGTTTTATAGTGTATGTATGTCTATATTATTATAGTTATAGATCCCCGGGCGAGCGAAGAGAGAGGCCCGGTGTCAACCCTTCAGGCCCAGGAGGGCCCGGGCATGGTCCGGGGGTTCGTCCCGCCCAGGATCGTATCCCTCCACTCACACCACCTCTCTCTCCGTCTCATTTCAGCTTCCAAGTTGCTTGAATGATTGTTTATTTTATAAAACATTGTAGGAATTACACGTGTGGGCCCTCGGGGCCCTCTTGTGCTTCCTTATTTTTATGTTCTTAGTATTGTTTTATCTACTAAAGATTTACAGAATATTACGATATAAAAATAAATTAAACAAATAGGGAAGGAAATATATACTCCTTAAAAAGACAAAGAAACAAGGGCCATCAGTACAGGAGGACGCACGAGGAGAAAGAGAGAGAGAGAAGAATGAGAGAGAGAAGAAGAGAGAGAGAGAGAGAAGAGAAGAGAGGAGAGAGAGAGAGAGAGAGAGAGATTTAGTTTTAGATTTATACATTATCTAGCCAGACATTTATACATGAAATAAAACAAAAACATAATTATAAAATGGCTGAGCTGTGGAGTAAACTCTCTTATAAGGTTCCTATATATACACACCTGAAGATATCTTATTAATTAAATACATACAAATACACATACGACTAAATACGTATACATACACAAACACATACGAACAAATACGCACACTTTGAGTAAATACACACACACACATACACATGAGTAAATACACACACACACATACACATGAGTAAATACACACACATATACACATGAGTAAATACACACACACATACACATGAGTAAATACACACACACATACACATACGAGCAAATACACACACACACATACACATACGAGCAAATACACACACACACATACACATACGAGCAAATACACACACATACATACACATGAATAAATACACACACACACATACACATATGAGCAAATACACACACAAACACATACGAGCAAATACGCACACATAAACATACGAGCAAATACGCACACATAAACATACGAGCAAATACGCACACATACACATACGAGCAAATACGCACACATAATCATACGAGCAAATACGCACACATAAACATACGAGCAAATACGCACACATACACATACGAGCAAATACGCACAATACCATACGACAAATACGCACACATACACATACGAGCAAAAAACGCACACATACACATACGAGCAAATACGCACACAAAACATAAGAGCAAATACCACACAAACACATACGAGCAAAACGCACAAAACACATACGCAAATCACACAAACACATACGAGCAAATACGCACACAAACACATACGATCAAATACACACACAAACACATACGCCAAATACGACAAAAAACACATACGACAAATACCCCAAAACATACACATACGAGCAAATACACCACTTACACATATGAGTAAATACGCACACATACACATACGAGCAAATACAACACTACACATGATAAATACCCCAAAAACACATACGAGCAAATACCACACAAATCATACGAGCAAATACACACACAACACATACGAGAAATACACACACAAAAAAATACGAGCAAATACACACACAAACACATACGAGCAAATACACACACAACACATACGAGCAAATACACGCACAAACACATACGAGCAAATAACACACACAAACACATACGAGCAAATACACACACAAACACATACGAGCAAATACAAAACACAAACACATACGAGCAAATACACACACGAACACATACTAGCAAATCCACACACAAACACATACGAGCAAATACACACACAAACACATACGAGCAAATACACACCAAACACATACGAGCAAATACACACACAAACACATACGAGAAATACACACACAAACACATACGAGCAAATACACAAAAACAATACGAGAATACAAAAAAACACATACGAGCAAATACACACAAAAAACACATACGAGCAAATACACACACAACACATCAACGAGCAAATACACACAAAAAACATACAAAGCAAATACACCACAAAACATCGAGCAAATCACATCACACAACGAAAATACACACAAAAACACATACGAGCAAATACACACAAAAACACATACGAGCAAACCACACAAACACATACGAGCAAATACACACAAAAACACATACGAGCAAATACACACACAAACACATACGAGCAAATACACACACAAACACATACGAGCAAATACGCACACAAACACATACGAGCAAATACGCACACTTACACATATGAGTAAATACACACACAAACACATACGAGCAAATACACACACAAACACATATGAGTAAATACACACACAAACACATACGAGCAAATACGCACACTTACACATATGAGTAAATACACACACAAACACATACGAGCAAATACACACACAAACACATACGAGCAAATACGCACACTTACACATATGAGTAAATACACACACAAACACATACGAGCAAATACACACACAAACACATACGAGCAAATACGCACACTTACACATATGAGTAAATACACACACAAACACATACGAGCAAATACACACACACACATACACAAATGAGTAAATACACACACACACATACACATATGAGTAAATACACACACACACAAACACATATGAGCAAATACACACACACATATGAGCAAATACACACACACACACATATACATACGAGCAAATACACACACACACATACACATACGAGCAAATACACACACACACATACACATACGAGCAAATACACACACACACATACACATACAGCATCCATCTCCTGAAACTCATGCCCTATATATTTCTGCCCGCAATCATGCCAAATCTTTACTTCAACTTACCAAAAACTCTTTCTTTCATAGAAAATATCAAAATCTTTCTGAATCAAATTCCTCTCGTGAATTCTGGCATCTAGCTAATAACATCTCTAACAATTTTTCTTCTTCATCTTTCCCTCCTATGCTTCACCCAGATGACTCCACAGCTGTCTCATCTACTTCTAAAGCTGAACTCTTCGCTCAAACATTTGCTAAAAATTCCACTCTGGCTGATGAAGGGCTTTTTCCTCTTCTCCTCCACCCTCTGACTATATTATGCCTGTCATTAAGATCCTTCGGAATGATGTTTTCTTTGCCCTTTCTGGCCTAGATCCTCGGAAGGCTTACGGTCCTGACGGAGTCCCTCCTATTTTCTCAAAACTGTGCTTCTGTGCTTGCACCTTGCCTGGTCAAACTTTTCCGTCTTTGTCTATCTACTTCCACCTTTCCTTCTTGCTGGAAGTTTGCTCACATCCAGCCTGTTTCCCAAGAAGGGTGACCGTTTTTAATCCTTCAAACTACCGTCCTATAGCTTTGACTTCCTGCCTTCTAAAGTTTTGAATCTATACTTAATAAGAAGATTTTTAAGCATCTATCTGCTCACAAACTTCTATCTGATCGTCAGTACGGGTTTTCCCTAAAGGGCGATCTACTGGCGATCTTCTAGCTTTCCTAACTGAATCTTGGTCATCCTCCTTTAGGGGTTTCGGTGAAACTTTTGCTGTTGCCCTTGACATATCAAAAGCTTTTGATAGAGTCTGGCAGAAATCTTTAATTTTTTCCAAAATACCCTCATTCGGTTTCTATCCTTCTCTCTGTACCCTTTATTTTAAGTTTCCTTTCAAACCGTTCTATTGCAGCTACTGTAGACGGACATTGTTCTTCTCCTAAATCTATCAATAGTGGTTTCCCCAGGGTCCTGTCCCATCACCCACTCTCTTTCTATTATTTATTTAAAGATCTTCTAAGTCTAACTCAAAGCCCTATCCACTCCTACGCTGATGATTCTACCCTGCATTTTTCAACGTCGTTTTTTAGACGTCCAACTCAACAGGAACTAAGTGATTCACGGAGAGATGCCACCCAGCGCCTAATTTCTGATCTTGCTATAATTTCTGATTGGGGCAAAGTAACCTTGTTTTGTTCAATGCCTCAAAAACCAAATTTTTTCACCTATCTACTCGACAAAACCTACCAATTCTAACATCCCCTCTCTTCAATGACACTCAACTGTCTCCTTCTTCTACAATGAACAGTCTAGGACTATCCTTTACAAAAAATCTGAACTGGAAATCTCACATCTCATCTCTTGCTAAAACAGCTTCTAAGAAGTTAGGTGTGCTGTGGCGTCGCGTCCTTTTTTTTCTCCCTCCCAATTGCTTGCTCTCTACAGGGCCTTATCTGCCCAGTATGGAGTATGTCTCACATGTTTGGGGAGGATCCACTCATACAGCTCTCCTAAACAGGGGTTTAGTCAAAAGCTTTTCGTCTCATCAACTCCTCTCCTCTGACTGACTGTCTTCAATCTTAAATCCCCCGCCGCAATGTTGCTTCTCTTGCTCTCTTCTACCGTTATTTTCATGCTCACTGCTTTTCTGAACTTGCTAACTGCATGCCCCCCACTCCCGCGGCCTCGCTGCACAAGACTTTCTACTCATTTTCATCCCTATTCTGTCCTCTTCCTAATGCAAGAGTTAATCAGTATCTTTACTCTTTCATCCCTATCACTGGTTAAACTCTGGAACTCTCTTCCCGTTTCTATTTTTTCCACTTTCCTATGACTTAAATCTTTTCAAAGAAGAGTAACAAGACACCTCCCGAACTAAATTTTGGGCCCACCCCTCTGTTTTTATTTATTCTCTTACTGTCTTCTTTATAGGGACTGGCAAAATAAGCGGGCTTTGTGTTACCCATTTTTGTTTTGCCCTTGCCCAGTTCCTTGTGATGTAAAAAAAAAAAAAAAAAAAAAAAAAATACGAGCAAATACACACACACATATGAGCAAATACACCACACATACACATATGAGTAAATACCACACACACACTACAAATGAGTAAATACACACACACACATACACATATGAGTAAATACACACACAAACA
>JACEEZ010009525.1:0-25000 GCA_016584305.1 Chionoecetes opilio | reverse complement strand
GGGGGGGGCAGCGAGGGAGAGGACTCAGGGGAGCGGACAGGTCGGGAAGGTGTGAAACAGGTGTGGCTATTTAGGGGGGAGGGGAACGGATCTCCAAGAGGAGACTGAGCGAACATTTGCAGACAAGGAAGGATATATGGGAAAGTGATGGGCCTGCCTCGCCCCAAGGGTAAAGGAAACTTTGTGAGTGACTGTACCCAAATTTACAATGGAAATTACGTTCTGGGTCTCAAGGGGTTAATTACGTTCGTACAGTCTTCCATGGCAAAGTTTATCGTTAGGTTCCCGAGTCTGGGTTTTTTTTTCTTTATCTCTTCTTAGGGTTTATAATATACAGCCTTTTGATAACCTGTGATGGAGTGGTTTAAGCTTAATTTCCTGTGTGTGTAAATTATGTTGTTGTTGTTGTTGTTGTTGTTGTTGTAGGTGGTGGTGGTTTGTGGTGGTGGTGGTGGTGGTGGTGGTGGTGGTGGTGGTATAGTGAAGTTATACTCTTTTTTTTTTTTTACGAGGTGAAATATCCTGAGCCCTTGCTGCTTACTGACTGATACTTGATGCAAGGAGAAGAGAATACTAAGGTTCTTCTTAATCTTAGCTGTATTTTATCATAGTTAAATATATTATCAGGTAAACATAGGCATAATTTTAAGCACGAGACCTTAAGATAGAATGGAATTTTTGCCTCGTTAAAAAAAAAGACAAAAGTGGCATATGTTCTTGCGGAGCGATCAAAGTGAAAGGATTGGAAAGAAATATTCTTGGTTGATAAATTTAGATGTATAATTTGGTTCCTAATGATCATATTAATGTTTTTTAGTGAAATAAAACATGATTACGACGTGACGTGAGTTGAAAGCAGGAGTGATGTGCCCTGAATGTGTGCTGATGTGGCCCTGAATGTATGCTGCTGAAATAGGAGAATAGTGCTGATTACCTTTGCTGCTAAAATCGAGTTCGAAATG
The DNA here is from genome assembly GCA_016584305.1 of Chionoecetes opilio. NCBI lineage: Eukaryota > Metazoa > Arthropoda > Malacostraca > Decapoda > Majidae > Chionoecetes > Chionoecetes opilio. The sequence continues at coordinate 24,038 of JACEEZ010009525.1, read as the reverse complement.
CGGGATGTAATTATTGAATGTCGAAAATGAAAGGGTTTAGCGACTGAACGTCAAATGAATTACGCAATGTCGCAACGTGAAAACGCGCGCACGCACGCACGCACACACACACACACACACACACACACACCACACACACACACACACACACACACACACACACACCACACACCACACACACACACACACACACACCACACCCCACTCCACCCACCACCTTCATCCTTCTATACAGTGTACTCGCTATTCATCCTTCTATACAGTGTACCTCGCTATTCATCCTTCTATACAGTGTACCTCGCTATTCATCCTTCTATACAGTGTACCTCACTATTCATCCTTCTATACAGTGTACCTCGCTATTCATCCTTCTATACAGTGTACCTCGCTATTCATCCTTCTATACAGTGTACCTCGCTATTCATCCTTCTGTACAGTGTACCTCGCTATTCATCCTTCTATACAGTGTACCTCGCTATTCATCCTTGTATACAGTGTACCTCGCTATTCATCCTTCTGTACAGTGTACCTCGCTATTCATCCTTCTATACAGTGTACCTCGCTATTCATCCTTCTATACAGTGTACCTCGCTATTCATCGACCTATCTGTCTTTCTGTGTCTACCTATTCTTTTATCTATCTTTTTTATCCTATTTTTATCTATCTTTATCCTATATATCTATCTTTCCATCCTTTATTTATCCCTTATTTATCCTTTATCTATCCTTTATGTCATTTACCTATCCTATATATCTTTTATCTATCTTTCTATCGTTTATTTACCCTTTATTTAGCCTTTATCTATCCTTTATGTCATTTACCTATCCTATATATCTTTTATCTATCTTTCTATCGTTTATTTATCCTTTATTTAGCCTGAATCTATCCTTTATATCCTTTATATTTAGCTTTATCCTTTTTATCCTACCTTTATTCTTCTATCTACTTATCCTACCTATTTCTTTGATCTATGTGTTGGTTATCTTTCTATCAATCATAAGCAAGGAAATATTAACTTTTTCCTTACTGTATTAACCACGTATATATATTCATCTGCACATTTATCTACTGGTATGTCTATTCGAAATACGCAGATATAAAAATCCGCTTTGATCATGGAGTATACTACGAGTTACTTATCATATATTTTTCTCCCGATAAGCTGAGTAAATAACAGTGGATTATTTTTCATAGGGCAAATATGATCCCAGCCTACAACTCATTGTTTACAGCTCATTAAGGGATTTGTTAATTAAATGGTGAAGTTTTACAGAGCCATTTTAGACTTGCATAGTGAACTTTTTCTGCTTCGGACTGTTGTTAAATATTTGATTTGTGATACTACTGATGGAGAGTTGAGTAATTGTGGATTAGAAATGTATTAAAACGAGTTAAAAATCACAAGATTAAACGATATTACGAGTTAATGAAGAAATAGCTCATTACAAAGCTTTATGCATGATTTTATTGGCTAGTTTTTTTGTAATAACATAACAATTGTAAGAAAACAAATAACTGCGTTTGAAAGAGCAAATATACCCATGCAAAATCGTAATTGTACTGATATTTTCAATGAATGGGAAAATGACATTGACGATTGTTATATGCTGAGATGTCAAATGGTTCAGAAGCCTCTTTTTTATACTTTATTTACCATCTTAGCGTATATATGTTTATCTGGAGAGAGAGAGAGAGAGAGAGAGAGAGAGAGAGAGAGAGAGAGAGAGAGAGAGAGAGAGAGAGAGAGAGAGAGAGAGAGAGAGAGAGAGAGAGAGAGAGAGAGAGAGAGAGAGAGATGATGATACAAAAGAAACCGACCGATCAAGGTATTTCTTTTATATTCTATTGATGAGGGAGAAAGACAAAGACACTGTTTGGAAGGTATTGGTATCTTTATTTTTATCATTATCATTACTAATATTATCATCATTATCATTTATTATTATTATTACTAATACTATTATTTTATTACTATCAGTATTTTTCCCTGCCAGTAATAAAGTAATATGAAATGAGAACAACGAAGAAAAAAAATAATTATAATAATAAAAAATAATAATAAGGAAATTATATGAAAGATGTAGAAATAAAACGTCCCTTTCTTCCTTGTATCGAGGTTATAAAGGTTCTCGTGAGAAGCTTCCTGGAACGTTGCCTTCATCCCCTTGACACGCGCCTGTTATGATCAGCAAAGAATACCAAGACATCTATTTTCTATCCTCGTATTACACGGAAAACACTACAGTAATGATATTACAGTAAGTAATAACAGTTTTCTGTAAAAGGAAAACACTACACAAGTAGATAAAATAGTTAGTGAAAATATTACTGCTTCTGCTAATTTTATCAAAACGATAACATATTGAATCTTTTTTTTTTTTTTTTTTTACTGCTACTACTCTTTTTTTCCATCCTATAACTACTACTACTACTACTGCTTCTACTCCTACTACTACTTATACCAATACTAATGTACAGCTGCTACTACTTCTAATACAACCACTACTACTACAACTATTGCTGGTACTACTACTGCTATCCCAATATCAACCAAACTTTCGAGAAAGATTAAGGTCATACAAGTGATTGTTATAAGCTATATTTTGCCAGGTTCATTTTTTTTTTATTTGTTGAAGAAATGTCTTTTTTATGCTGGTATCTTGCTTACACAGACACGCTCTCTCTTCGCTTCGGGCTCACTCAGTCTGGGTGCGACCTTGTGCACACCCAGGATATCCTTGGTCCATACTTACCCCGCACAAGACACTCTCTCTCTCTTTATCTCTCTCTCTCTTTCTCTCTCGAAAGAGAGAGCGAAAGCGAGAGCGAGAGCGAAAGCGAGAGCGAGAGCGAGAGAGAGAGAGAGAGAGAGAGAGAGAGTAGAGTTTCTCGTAATCATATTTCCTTCTTTCTCTCTTGAGAGAGAAAGAAGGACATATGATTAAGAGAAACAAGACTACTTGTAAGTCTATTTTATTTATTACGGTCAAAATGCAGTAAGGAGGCCACGCCCCCTTGCACCTGATTGGCTGAACACAACGTATACGAAGCTGTGATTGGCTAACCACACCAAGAGTAGTGAAGATATAAGTTGGGAGAGATAGGAGGCACAGGTCAGGTTAGAGTTAAGAAAAAAGTTCCACTTCTCCTCGTGCCTGATGCCATAAAAGGACATGTTGGTAAAATCATCTTTAATACCGCGGCCTACCCTGTAATCGAGGCACTGTCATCGGCAAGAAAGCGTCTGCCGCTATGAAGAGCAACAACGTAATGAAGAGAGTGACTCCTGCAAAGATGACCATCAAGGCAATGTGTGATACAACTTATACCGGCACACTACAGTACACTTATCCCCCACAACCAGGAGCGGCGCGTGTGGAGTGGGCCCGACGTCTGGCTGCCACCTACGGGAGAAAATCTACAGTCGCTAAAGACGAGGCCGGGTTCCCTACGCTGCAAGCATTGCCAAGCGAGGCCCCAAAGCGAAAGGATTTAAACGCAAACAAGAAGATGAAAACCCAAGAGAAGTCTGTTCATGTCTGCGTGTTTGAAGAAAAGATGATGAAGGATATTGGAATACAGTGTGAAATTATCACCAATACCGTGGAAGGGGCCGCACTGACAGACGTTCTAGCAATGGCTTCTGAAGTGATGACTGAGACAACCTCAGCTCCCGAGGCTGGACCAGCGCGTGTGGCGTGGGCCCGACGCGTGGCAGCCACCAACGAGAGACAACGCACAGTCTCTGAAAACAAAGCTGGCGTTCGCAAGATGCAATCAGTGCCCCGGAAGGCCCCTGATCAGAAGGTTTTCAAAACGAAAAGAAATATTAAGAAGACCCACGAGAAGTCTGTACAAGCACACGAGTTTAAGGAAACTTTGAAAACGAAGGACATTGCAATACAGTGTGAGATTTTTGATGATACCGTGGAAGTGGCCGTTCAAACCGACCCTCCAATCATGGCTTCTGAAAATATATTTGACGCCACGTCAGCTCCCGAGGCTGGACCAGCGCGTGTGGCCTGGGCCCGACACGTGGCCGCCACCAACGAGAGACAACGCACAGTCTCCGAAAATAGAGCTGGTGTCCATAACTTGAGAGCAGTACCCCACGAAGCCCTAAATGATAAGCTTTTCAAGACCAAAAGAAAGATGAAAAGCAACGAAAAGTCTATTCAAGTCTGCGAGTTTCAAGAAAAGATAAAGATGAAGGATGTTGGGGTACAATGTGAAATTATCACCAATACCGTGGAAGTGGCCACACAGACAGACGTTCTAGCAATGGCTTCTCAAGCGATGATTGAGACAACCTCAGCTCCCGAGGCTGGACCGGCGCGTGTGGCGTGGGCCCGACGCGTGGCCGCCGCCAACGAGAGACAACGCGCAGTCTCTGAAAACAAAGCTGGCGTTCGCAAGATGCAATCAGTGCCCCGGAAGGCCTCCTCTGATCAGAAGGTTTTCAAGACGAAAAGAAATATTAAGAAGACCCACAAGAAGTCTGTACAAGCACACGAGTTTAAGGAAACTTTGAAAACGAAGGACGTTGCAGTACAGTGTGAAGTTTGTACTGAATCCTTGGAAGTCGCCGTTCAAACCGACGCTCCAACAATGGCTTCTAGTAAGATAGTTGAAACTACGTCAGCTCCCGAGGCCGGACCAGCGCGTGTGGCGTGGGCCCGACGCGTGGCCGCCATAAACGAAAGACAGCGTACCTTCGTTAAAAACGCAGCCGGTATTCGTAAGCTGCGAGCGGTGGCTCACCAAGACCCAGAGCAAAAACACTTCGAGATGAAAAGGAAGATTAAAACACAGAAGACATTTGTACAAGCAGACGTTTTAAGGGAAGTTATCAAGATGAAGGACGTTGCAATGCAGTGTGAGATTTGTATTGATACCGTGGAAGTGGCCGTGCAAACCGACGCTCCAATCATGGCTTCTGAAAAGATATTTGACAACAACACGTCAGCTCCAGAGGCTGGACCAGCGCGTGTGGCCTGGGCCCGACGCGTGGCCGCCACCAACGAGAGACAACGCACAGTCTTCGGGGATAAACCCAATATGCGAATGCTGCGGGCAGTGCGCCACCAAACCCCAGAGCAGAAACGCTTCGAGACGATAAGGAAGCTGAAAACCCACGAGAAGTCTGTACAGACACACGTGTTAAGAGAAATTATCGAGATGAAGGACGTTGGGATCCAATGTGAGGTTTTTACTTATACCGTAGATATGGCCGTGCAAACAGACGTTCCAACGATGGCTTCAACAACTGTGTTTAACGCAACCTCAGCTCCCGAGGCTGGACCAGTGCGTGTGGCGTGGGCCCGACGCGTGGCCGCCACCAACGAGAGACGACGCACAGTCTCTGGAAACAAAGCCAGTGTCCGCAAGCTGCAATCAATGCCCCGGCAGGCGTTTGATCAGAAGTTTTTCAAAACAAAAATAAATACTTAAATCAACGAGAGGTCTGTACAAGCACACGTGTTCAAGGAAACTCTGTAGATGAAGGACGTTGCAGTACAGTGTGAAGTTTTTACTGATACCGTGGAAGTGGCCGATTAAACCAACACTCCAATAATGGCTTCTGGTATGATATTTGACACCAAGTCAGCTCCCGAGGCCGGACCAGCGCGTGTGGCGTGGGCCCGACGCGTGGCCGCCACCAACGAGAGGCGTCGTACCTTCGTTAAAAGCAAAGACGGTATTCGTAAGCTGCGAGCGGTGGCTCACCAGGACCCAGAGCAGAAGCACTTCGAGACGGAAAGGAAGATTAAAACTCAGGAAGGGTTTGTACATGCACACGTGTTTAAGGAAATTATCAAGACGAAGGACGTTGGGATCCAATGTGAGATTTTTGATGATACCGAGGAAGTGGAAGTTCAAACCGACGCTCCAATCATGGCTTCTGAAAAGATATTTGACGCCATGTCAGCTCCCGAGGCTGGACCAGCTCGTGGGCGTGGGCAGACGGTGGCGCCACAACGAGAGACAACGCGCAGTCTTGCAAACAAATCCGGTACCCGTAAGTGCGAGCATCTTCCGCCGGGCCCCGGAGTGAAACCTTTCTAGACGGAAAGAAGACCGTAAACGCGAAGTTTGTCCCAAGCCTACTTTTAAAGGAAATGTTTTCATATGAAGGAAATGCGATAAGAGTGAACTTTTACTCGCACGTGGAAGTGGCCATGTAGCAGACCGGTGAGGGTTTTGAAATGCCTATACACGTACGCACACACATGCATACACCACACACTTACATACACACACATATACACAACACTTCACGTAGTACAAATTTGTACAAAACATTCCGTATCTTTTGTTAACATTCATTATGACCATGTAATAAAACTATACACATAATTCGGACAGATTAATCATTTGTGATATCGAAGACATCTTTATGGCGATGTGAAAAAAAAAAAAAGAGGAGAAGAGAGAGAGAGAGAGAGAGGAGAGAAGAGAGAGAGAGACGAGAAGAGAGAGAGGAGAGAGAGAGAGAGAGAGAGAGAGAGAGAGGGAGAGAGAGGAGAGAGAGAGAGAGAGAGAGAGAGGGGAGAGAGAGAGAGAGAGAGGGGGAAGAGAGAGAGAGAGAGAGAAGAGAGAGAGAGAGAGAGAGAGTGAAATAGATCAATGCATGGATTATAGTACACAACATACCTACACTCCCAAACATACATACAATACGTAATACAAATATACATTGACCTATTGTAAGGCAGTCAAGGTCATATGAATGTTCATACCTAAAAAACTTTACTAAATATCGGTAAGGTGAATAAAAGGATATAAATAGGATATAGAAAGATTGACTACTGGAGAGAAAGAAAAGGGAGAGAGGAAAGGAGGGAGGAATGTAGGGGAAAACATGATGTAAGTCCAATGCAAAGATTTTCGAAGCACCGCACCACAATCCCTATTTATTTCCCCTACTCCACATAAAAAAAAACGATATAAATAGGTTCACGAAAAAAGGGTTTATATGTTGTGTTGTGTGGGTGTGTGTTTTTGGTGTGTGTGTGTGTGTGTGTGTGTTTTGGGGGGGTTTGTGTGTGTTTCATCTAGTTGTTTTTCATCTTTGTTTTTTACGGGGCCTGACAAGCCGTTGGCCCGCTCCATATCACATTTTTATCATTCACCTTAGTGTTTGGGTTTTTGGGCCGAAGCCCCACCCCGGAGAGCAATAAAAACCCCGGCAACACCCGGTACCCATTCACTGCTGGGTGGACAGGGACGGGTTTTAAGGAAACAGCTCATCGTTCCGCTCCCCGGATCGAACCCCGGGGGCTTTCGGTTTTGGAACCGAGCGTCACCCCTACATAGGGGAAAACCCAAGGGGGGGTTGTGTGTGGTGTGTGTGTGTGTGTGTGGGGTGTGGGGTTTTGGGTGTGGTGGGGTCACATTTAGTCAGATTTTATAAAAAGTAGGGCAAGCCCCTGTGTAAAATAATTACACATTCATAACAAAACTCATCTAAACAGTTTAATAAAAAGCATTTAAAAATTGGCAAAATTTTGTTAAAATTATTACATTTTTGTTTGCATCGCATTGTAAATTTGAGTGATTTGGTGTAACCCTGAAAACTTGGTAGTTTTGGGTTTCTTAACTGAATAATTTCCTCATTTTGCATTGCAACGAACGATATTGTCCCCTAGTTGCCCTCATTACATTGGTAAAATAACGCTTTTCCCTGCTTTTTTGACTATGTTTTCCCAGTAAAAATTGGCACGATTTTTTCCCTGTGGGGAATTTAATTTAGAGAGATACGATTAGTTTTATTTAGTTGGTAAATACCTTAAATCCCAAAAACTTCTTATAATCTTATAGCCTGCAAACCCCCTCTGCTTGTTCTTTTTCTATCCCAATTGTTATCCATATTTTTTTAAATTTTTCCACCGCTTCCTAAACCATTTTGGGTTGTTAAAGTTGCGTCTCCACACTGCGGGAAACCCACACTCAATAATTTTCCTTAACTTTCTAGCCATGGGAATATAAACCCCATTGTTGTAGCTGCAAAAAACAGTTGTACTTTCATAATTTAAATTTTTTGTTTTTTTTCCCATAATCTTTTTAGACCATAAAACATCCTACATTTAGAAATTTTCGGGGATACACCCCTATTTCTCCTATACAATACGGGCTAGTATATTGTGTACATAAAAAATAGTTTCAGAAATTCTTTTGTAATAGTTTACCCCCGTATATTTATCACCCCAGACTTCACAAGTAGTTAATAGGGGTAAAACCATGGGTTTTAAAAATTCAATTGAATTCAATGCAAGTCATTTTTGCGTGAGGGAAATTACGCGTAAAGCCCTCGTTGCTTTTTCCTTTAATTCCAACTCCCCCCTTCCTAACCTCCATTATAATTAAAAAATATACCTAAGTATTTTACTCGCTAACTACCTCTAATTCCTCACCCCCAAAATTTGAAATGAATTTATTGTTTGTACTTGCCCTGGCTAAACACTACAATTTTAGTCTTACTACCATTAACTTTAATTTCCACTGGAACAAAACTATGAAGAGCTGTTAGTGCCTGTTTCATTTTTGCCTCCTACTACAAGTACCACTGTATCGTTGCTACATCAAAAACTAATAAAAAATAAACTTTTCAAAAGATCTTTATCAAATCTAAATTGTTTTAAAATTTACATTCTTAAGTTTTCTTGAAAAGTCATTACAAAAAAGAAAAGAGCAGTGGCGATAGGTTTTCCCTGTCTCACCCGTTTTACACGTAAAGTGTCAGCATTTGTTAAATCCAGCTTTACGCAAGACTTAATATTATTGTACATACTATGAACAACCTTCAAAAATTTTCCCGTTATCCACCCCTAAAAATTTATCCCAAAAACCTTCTCTCCACACCATATCAAATCCCTTTTTTTGTAGTCTACAAACAAACAAAACTTTTTTTTCCTTCTTCCATTTAAAAACAAGTAATAACACTTTGACAAAAACAGTGGCCAGGGTAAAATATTCCTCCTACAACCTGCCTGCTTTTTCATTAATTATATGTTTAGCCTCAGAATATTTTTAAGTCGTCTTTCAGAATGGATGAAAAAAATTTTCCCAAACAGCTTAAAAAGAAATTCCCCTGTATTGTTCGTGTGTTAGCGTCTCCCTTGTTCTTGTATAAGGCACTTTTTCCCCCAGTCCCCCACTTGATGGAAAAACACCCGTACCCAAATATCTTATTGAATATTTGCCTATAAGGGAACAGAAATTTTTGCTGATTTTAATGTTTTCTTTAAATTATTTATCAACCCCCGGGCGATTTATTTTTTTTAGTTTATTTCAATTTTTATCCCCATCGAAGTGATAGCACTATTAAATAAAGGCGAGTTTTTTCTCACAATGATTTCATGTTAATGCCCTCGTTTTATAGTCGTCATCATCGGTAAATAGCAATCAAAAATGGTCGAAAATCGTCTTAAAATCTTCTCTTTTTGTTTTTTATCATTTTTAATTTTTCCAATATAACTTTTGGATCTTTATTTTGATTTCTCTTAGTTGTTTTACAAATTTGAGATTTTTTTTTATTTTTCCCCTGTTATTTTTTTTTGATTTCTTACTTTTCTCTATCATAGCATTAACGTAGGGGAATTTTTATTTTTATTATGTTTATTTTTAGCTTTGTGGAAATTTTTTTCTAGCAAAAAAACATGTTTTTCATATCTTTTAAATTTAGCTTATTACCTTTTTTATATATTTGCTTTTGTGAAAAAATTTTAAAGGGTTTTTTAAACACAATTTTTTAACTGGTGAGTTAGTCACCCAGTCATGTCATCCTCCCGTAAGCAGCTCATCACCCTTTTACCCATCCACACTTTCCACTACTCACTTTTTTCCCATTTTTCCATCTTCCCGGTCTTCCCAAAAGATGCTTCTTCACTTCACTACTCTCTTTACACCTTGTTACCAGGGGAAGAAATTCTAAAAAGTCTGTATACCACGGTACATCGGAATACAAAGGATTGAATTCTAATACCCTTTAAAATTTTTACTGCTAACAATTTGTGCTACCGATAAGTAATCAATAGTTGTTTGTAGGGGGTTTTGGGATTTTTTAATCCCCATATCTAACCCAATTTACCCTTAATAAACAAATAAATTTTTTTTTACCCCCTAACTAATTTTTTACCGTAAGGGCTTCTTCAGGGACCTCCTGATGAATCTATTTTGTAAAAAACCCCGAGGGAAATTAAAAAAAACAATTTAAAATCAATTTCTGTTGGTAGATTACTAACTGATCCTCACTGATTGAGCAACGTCAGAAAAAGTGCCCGTAGGGCGTTAAAGTCACCACAACAACATGATAAAGTCAGAATTAGATAGAAAAATTCATCAAGTCATAAATGTTGTGGGTTGCCATACCCCTATATGGGAGGAAATTAAAAAACGTGATAAACAAGTTTTCTCTAAAACCCCAAACCCTCGTCCAATACGCATACAGATAGTAAGGGGTTTTATCACACTTTTTATTTCTTTTAACTAAAAACCCCAGCGTTCTTACAGCAATTAAAAACCCGGATTTATATTTCTTAAAGGGGTTCCTGTTCTTATGACAATATCAATCCACTATTTTCCCTAACATTCCTATGTTGTTTTATCGGCCCTCACACTTGGTTTCACACTGCACACTACATCATAATTCATGATAAACACAATAAAATTTTAAAATGTTTAGATTTTAACCCCAAACATGATCGTCAAAAAGTTAAAGCTTTAAACTTGAGTGGTCGTTTTTTTGGTCTAAAGACCTTTTGGGGTGGGGCTGCGTGAGTGTTCGTGGTCTCTTTCGGTATTACGCGGTGTGTCAAAATATTGCTTGTTTTAGTCGATGTAGTGTCTTTTTTGAGGGGGGGTTTGGGGACTCTGTTTTGTCACTTGGGGTGTTTTTGTTTTTATAGGTATGACACAGTAGTGTTATGGATTTTATATAAGCTTTTGACTCCCGGTTTAGCAATTGAAGACGCTTTGGGTAGTGCTGTATCCCGCCCATCCTACTTTACGGTGTCCTGTTTTAGACGCTTCCAATGGTGAATCAAGCCGACCTTTTTAGTTCCCGGGTAGTTATCGCCCGGGCTCCCTTGTCGACGAGCCATGGCAAAATTCTTCCGTCTTGGTTGGGAAATTTCCCCACTACCCCCGTTCCTTTTATCATTTTCAGCATCGTGCCTTTGGGGGGGTCAAGTCCTCTTGATGTAGACTTTTCCCTTTTTTCTCCTTCGCTTTTTTTTGTGATTTTCACGCGTTTTCTTCTTCCGATAGCAAATCGCACAATTCAGGCCTGCTGCTCTCTCCGCCTTCCCAACGATGGCGATAGATTATATCTGTCTATATTCCCCCAACAAAAGCAGCAATTTCAAAACCTTGCTTGCAAGCTCTTATCCTCGTCTGAACCCCCTTCAAAACCCAAAAATTTTTCAATGCCCTTTTTGTGTACGGGGGGGGTTTTTGGTGTTTGGTTTGTGTTTTGTGTTGTGGTTTGTTGGTTTTTGTGTGTTGGGGGGGTTTTTGGTTTTGGTGTTGTGGGCAAAAGTATTCCTACAAACCCCTTGGTTTTGTTTCTCCCTTTAGAAACCCAAAACCACCCACACACGCCCCAAACATCAAACCCCCCCCCCCTAAAATCCCAAAACAAGAAAAAAAAAACCAAACACCCCACGCCCCCAAAACCCCAAGCTCCTGGGTTTTTTTCGTTTTTCGTCCTTCTCCTCTTCCACCTTGTGTGGTGGGTGTTTTTTTTTCCTCCGTTTAAATGCCTTGGGTTTGTGGTGAAATAATTAAAATTCCAACCTTTATGATTTTTTTCTTTTCTCTTTTCCCTCAAACAACAACACAACTACACACTACCACAACACCACAAAAACCCCACCAAAACCCAAACACACCAAAAAAAAAACACACTTTTCAACACACAACACACACTACCACACACAACCAAAACCAAAAACCACCACAAACACTACACCCCAACCAATTATACATTTAAAAAGAATTTCTTTCCCAAAATTTTTTCTTTAAACAAACTTCAACCCAAAAATTATATATATTAAAATTCTCTTTAAAAAATTTTTTTAAAAAAAATTTAAAAATACACCTACTGATTCTCCCAAAAAAAAAAGAAATAAAACCAAAAAAACCCAAAACACCACACAACCCCCCACACCAACCACAACCACACCAAACCCACCACCACCACCACCACACCACACCACCCACCCCCATCACCACACCCACCACCACCAGAAACCACCACAAACCCCCACAAGACCGAAACCATCCAATTACCACACCACACACCAACACCCACCCACCACGCCAACACCACCCCACGAAAACACCCCACACCAACTAAAACCCACCACCCACTATACTACTTTACTACTATACTACTATTTCAACCGATACAAAAAGTAAAATACACTACTGTGGTTTCAAAGCAAAGATAATAAAACAACCAAACACCACCACCACCACCACCACCCCACCACGACCCCCCAACCTCCCCCACACCACGACCCACCCCCCCACCACACCACGACCAGACCACACACACCGACCCCACCACCACCCCCACCACGACCACCACCACCACCACCACGACACCCCACCACCCCCACACACCACCACCCCACCCACCACCACCACACCACCACCAACCACCCGACACACCACACCACCCCCCACCACCAACCCCCACCACCCACCACCTACCACCCCACCACCACCACACACCCCCCCCACCACCACGAAAACCCACCAACACCCCCACCACCCCCCCATACCTTCGTTAAAAGCAAAGACGGTATTCGAAAGCTGGGGGCGGTGGCTCACCAGGACCCAAAAAGCAGAAGAACTTCGAGAGGGAAAAGGAAGTTTAAAACTCGGGAAGGGTTTGTACATGCACACGTTTTTAAGGAAATTTATAAAGGAAAAGGACGTTGGGATCCAGTGTGAGATTTTTTTTGATACCGGGGAAAAGGGCCCTTTCCCAAAACCGACGCTCCAATCATGGCTTCTGAAAAGATTTTTGACGCCATTTTCAGCCCCCAAAGGGGGGGACCAGCTCGTGGGGTGGGCCAACGCGGGGCACCCACCAACGAGATGCAACGCGATCTTCCAAACAAACCCGGTATCCGTGGGGGGGCCCCAAAGAAACCTTCCCCCGGGCCCCGGGAGTGAAAACCTTTCAAGAGGGAAAAAGAAGTTTTTAAACGCAGAAGTTTGGCAACCCAATTTTTTAAAGGAAAATGTTTAAATTAAAGGAAAATGCGATACAGGGGAAAATTTTTTTACTCGCATCGGGGAAAAAAAAGGTGGCCATGTACCAGACGGGAGGGCGAAATGCTTTTACACGTACGCACAAAACATCCCATACACACACATTAAACATACACAAAACATAAAACACACACATTACGTATTAAAATTGTAATCCTTCTCGTGATATCTTTTTTTTTCTATTCATTTTTATTGCCATGAAATTATTTTTAACTATATTCGGCCAGGATTTTCATTTTGGTATCGAAGACATCTTTATGGCGATGTGAAAAAGAGGAGAAAAGGAGAGAAAAGAGAGAGAGAGAGAAGAGAGAGAGGGGAGAGAGAAAAGGGGAGAGAGAGAAGAAGAGAGGGGAGAGAGAGGGGGGGAGAGTACTGTATAGTTTAAATGCATGGATTATAGTCACAAAAAACCTTTAAAAACCCCCAAACTTTAATAAAAACCCTTAAAAAAAATATCCCCTTGACCTTTTGTAAGGCAGTAAAGGATAAAAAATTTTTACCTAAACAATTTTAACAAAATATGGGTAAGGTGAATAAAAGGAATAAATGGATATAAAGATTTGCTACTGGAGGGGAAAAAAAAAGGGAGGGGAGGAAAGGAGGGGGGGAATGTAGGGGAAAAATAAATCAATCCAATCCCAAAAATTTCGAAGCACCGAAACCACAACCCCCTATTTATTCCCCCTACTCCCCATAAAAAAAAACGATAAAATACCCGTTTCACAAAAAATGTTCCCCCCAATGTATGTGTATGTATGTGGTTGTTTGTGTGTGTTTTGGGTGTGTTGTGGGGGTGGTGGGGGTTATTAAATCTATTTTTTTCATCTATTTGAAAATTTTACAGGCCTGAGCAAGGGGCTCGAGGGCCCCCGTCCCCCCTATCAACTTTTTATTTTCATCCTTAGTGCGGGGGTTTTGGCCGGGGGGGAACCCCCACCCCGGGAGACTTTTTAAAAAAACCCCGAAACCCAAACCGGTCCCCCTTCACGGGGGTTGGACAGGGAGGGGTTTTAAGGAAACAGCTATCTTTTTCCCCCCCCCCGGTGATCAAACCCGGGACTTCTGGGTTTGGGAACCGAGCGTGCTACCCCTCCCAATAGGGAAAAGTAACCGGGAGAGTGTGTGTGTGTGTGTGGGGTGTGTGTGTGTTTGTGTGTGTTTGTGTGTGGGGGTTTTGTGTGAAAGAATAGAATAGAAAAATATTTTTTTGGCTCAAAATTTATAAAAATATGGGCACAGCTCCGGGTGTAATATATGTACACTTTCAAAAAAAACACTAAACTAAAACACTTTTTTTTTTTTTTTTTTATGCCCCCTATCTAACAAAAACCTATACTAAAAACCCATCTATACTGAAACACTATTTTTGACCCTTCTAAAATGAACACTAAAATTTTAACCCCTATCTATACGAAAACATTTATACTAAACCCTTCTTTTATTTTGAACCCTATTATACTGAACCCTACTATTTTAAAACCCCTATCATACTGAACCCTATCTATACTGAACACTATACTAAACCCCCTATCTATCCCTGAACACTAAGGGGAAACCCATCTATACTGAATACATACAAACCCCTTCTATACTGAACCCATCTATCTGAACACTATACGAACAGAGAAAAAAAGGGATACAATGCTACATTTTGTTTTACACTCCCGGGGCGTACCCGAAAAAAAAAAAAAAAAAAAAAAATAATTTTATTATATTTATTCATAATATATAAAATATATATATATATAATATAAAATAAATTATATAGAATATATATATAATATATATATATATATATTATATATAATATATAAAAATATAGATATATATATATTAGTTAAAATGTTCATTATGTTAAGGGTTTTTCTCCTTCCCCAGTGTTTCCCGCCTGACGTGGAGGATCGCAGAAGTTTTTTGATCCCTTCTGATCCCCCGATGAGCTGAAGGAAAGAAGCCAAAAAAATCCTTAGAAAAAATCCCAAAAGCAAAGGATCTTTTGAACACGCAAAGGTCTTTTTTTTTTCATGTATTTATGTTTTTGGGAAATTTTTTTTAAAAGGGGAAAAAAACACATATTCGTTTCGTGAAGACTTTTACAATACAAAAGAAAAATTTTATTTTGACCAAGAAAACAATGGGATTTTGTTGATGCTGAAAAACAACTTTTGGGGCATTAGTTTTTAAGGAAAATGAATAATTAAATTAATAAAAAAATCGGTTTTTTGCGGCCGGCCACGGCGGCCGGGGCAGGGCATCGGGAAAAGTGCCCTGATGGCCCACAGCTGCTCTTCATCCCCCCCTTTGGGAAGGGAAAAAAACAACGCATCAGGGCCAGTGGTGCCCATCAAAAACTTTTCCCCCCCCCCCACAGGACCCGAAAAGGCCAAAAAGGGACACACTGCATTTCATCCGAAACCCCTCCCGGTTCAAGCAACAGTCTCGGGCCTCCTGTTTGCAGCAGTGTAATTCGGGGGAAACTCCCCGCGCAACATTCGCGGGTTTTTTTCCCCTTCTGCTCCTCCAGTAGTTTTTCCCAGACTCCTCCTGGACCTGACGGAACGGGTTCGAGGCGGGTCCTCCTTGCTGAACAAGGGGCCTCTTTTTGCCTTGCACTTGTTTGGGGAAAACAACGGGGGACAAACCACCCCTTTGGGTAGAGGGAAAAAGCCCCTTTCCCACCCCCCCTTTGGGGCCGGTGACTCCTGCGGGTGTACCCAAACGCCAGTTTTGGCCTTTTGCTTTCTTGGTTTGTCTCATTTTTTCCCCCTCAAAATTCATTGGCCCTCCTCCGCGAGGGGGACCAAAAAACTGCTGGCAGCTATTAAAACTCCGACGGGTTTTGGCAAGTTTTTTTTAGCCAGGTTTTTTATTGCGTGATCCCAAAGGGGAAAACTTGCTTCCCGTCATAATTTGCCGGCAGGTATGGATTGTTTAAAGTATTGGGCGGGCCAGTGAGGATACTGGGCCCAAAGATCAAAACTGATTCCCGGGGCTGATGGATCTCGGCCCCACCCGCTCGCGGGAAGTCTCACGATTGTCCGGGGGTGAATTTTTAAAACTTGAAGTCTCCCATCATTGTGATGTAAAGTAAAAAGGGGTTCCAAAGTAAAAAAAACCCTACTGGGGAAAACCCCAACCCCTAGCGGGAAAAGTTTAAAAAAACCAAACCGGGAAACCCCTCCAGCAGGAATAAAAAAAATTAGAACCCACCAGGGAAAAACCCCGCAAAAAAGAATATTAAAACCTCCCCGGGGGACACCCCCAGCAAGTAAAGTTTATTAGGGAACCTACCGGAGATCACCCCAAAGCAGAAGAGTATCAAAACCCCCAAATAGGGTTCACCCCAGAGGAGAAGAAATTTAGAATCCCCAGAGCCCCCCCCAAAAGATTTTAAAACCCAAAAGGGGGAAACACACCAGCAGAAAAATTAAACCCCAAACTGGGGAACAGCCCAGCAGGAGAGAAATAAAAATCCCCCGGGAATCACCCCCCCCAAAAAAGGGAAGAGTAGACTTCCCAGGGAGAAACCCTAAAAAAAAGAGAAAAAAAAAATAGAAACCAAAAAAAACCCCCCAAAACAAAAAAAAAAGTTCCCAATCCTCCGGGAAAACCCCCTTTAAAGTAGAAAAAAAATTAAAAAACCCACCGGGAAAAACCCCCCCAGCGGGAAATGATGGTTAGGAAACCCACCGGGAAAAACCCCTAGAATGAATAGAAATAGAGCCCCCCCCGGGAAAAACCCCAAGGGTAGGAATAAAAATAGAAACCCCCCAGGGAACACCCCTAAAAAGGAATAAAAAATAGAAACCCACCGGGGAAAAAACCCCTAGTGGGGATAGAAATAAAAAACCCACCGGGGAAAAACCCCTAGAAGGAATAAAAATAAAAAACCCACCAGGGAAAAACCCTAGTGGGAAATGGGAAATAGAAACCCACCACCAAAACCCCTCCTCTAAACCTGCCCTTTCCCACTCGTTAGTTAGTACCCTTTTGGTATCATTTAGTTTTTTAAATGGATGAAAAAGGGGAACATAACTGGGGGGCAGAAAGGGGAAAAAAAAAAAAAAACCCCAAACCCACTTATTCCAAAAACCATTACCCTTCATAAACTACCCCTCACCTGCTCATAAATTTCTCCCCCCCTGTCCCCCCCCCCCTTTTCCCTCACCCCCCGAGACCATCCCTGCTTTGACCTTCTAAAAAACATTGATTGAGTCCACCCCCCTGGGCAGCGACGCGAAGAAGAGGGGGAAAATTAAGTGTTGAATTGCATGACAAAAGAGAGAGGGGAGAGAGAGGAGAGGGGGAGAGAGAGAGAGAGAGAGAGAGAGAGAGAGGGGAAGAGAGAGAGAGAGAGAAAAGAGGAGAGAGGAGAGAGAGAGAGAGAGAGAGAGAGAGGAGAGGGGGAGAAGAGAGAGTTTAGGGTATGTGTGAGGGGGGGAATGGGGGGGGGAAAGGGAGTTTTTGAAACCGAAGTGTGTGAAGTCCCTTAGCGGGAAGTGCCCAAAGGGGGGGAAAGTGCCTGCCTGGTGACCTTTTAAACCTTGTGACTCGAAGGTGTTAAAGGGAAAATTTGGGTGTTTGGACCGTAGGGTGAAGAAGAAGAGGAGGAGGAAAAGAAGGAAGAAGAAAGAGGAAAAACCCAAAACCAAAAAATAAAAAAAACTACGAACCCCAAAACTAACCAAGTAAATTAAAAAAAAAATCAAAATTACCCCTTTTTTCACCATCACCAACCCACCAACACCACCACCACCACTATCACCATACCACCACCACCCTCACCAACCCTTTATTTAAACTAAACATACTTCCACCCCATACCTCCCTCATCGAACCCCCTAACGACCCCCAAGGAAAGGGTATTCTTTGTCCCTCAATCCTGGGGCCCCCACACCCCCACACACACACCCACACACACACACAAACACACCCCCACAAACACACAGGGACAAACCCCCAACCTTTCGTGTCAAAGTTTAACGTGTTGACTATATTTACAAGGCAGGTGAGGGGAGGTAAGGGGGTTTGGGGGAGGAAAGGGGGAGGAGGAGGGGGGGGAAAAAAAATTTCATTTGGATTAATAGGAATAAAAAGACACCAGGGGACCTTTGGTCCCCTAGCGAGGGTATCTGCTGAACTACCCTACTTTCAACATCAATACTTGTAAGAAAAATTGGAAAATTTATAAAAAAAAAAAAAACCAAAAATGTCCCCAAAGAGGATAGGAAAATTGGGAAATTTTATAGTGAAGGGTAATTTTAAAAATACTAACTACCCCTACCACTACCACTACAACTAAACGATAGGGGGACTAAATACGAATTCGCAATATCAATCCCATTTTCTTTACAGTGCGTGGGCAAATCTGTTTTTTGAAGAGTTATTGTGCTGGCTCCCCACAACATTGCCCGGGAACTTTTTCCAAACTTTAACCCGGGCTTAACATTTTAAATAATTTTTACGGAGATCGGGAGCAAATTTACCGTTTAGTTTTTAAAACCCTTTTTTTTCTTGCTGCACTTGATTGAAAGCTGAATGGTTTTCTTGATTAAGACATCAAACCTTTTTTGGTCTAAAGGGGGCTAAACAAATCCCCACGGATTTTTACGATCCTTTTAAGGGAAAAAATATTAAGTTTTCCCGGGGAGTCTCTCTTTATAAAATCAATTTGCAGAGATGGGAAATTTTTTTGGGGTTTTCTTCTTTGCAGGTTCCAAATTTTGGGTTGAAAACTTTTTCCAAAAAGGGCGACCAGAAATTTAACGGCCCTATTCCAAGGCGGGCCAACCAAGGACGTGTAAAAATTGTGTCTTACTTTCGGGGTTTTTTTTGTTCAAAGTTACGTTTTTAAAAAAGCCCAACATTATTTTTTGCCTTTTTTGGGGAGCTAGGGAATGCGGGGCTGGTTTTTTAGTCATTTCTTTATGAGACACCCAAATCCCCTTTTCCCGCTGTACTTCAGGTTTAAAGGGGTTTATTTTTCATTTTATGTTATATTTGAGGGTTTTCGTTGCTTAAAGCCCTTTCTTTACATTTATCGGAATTTAATTTAATAGGGCCCTTTTTCACTCCAATTTGAAGTTTTGTCGGGGATCACTTTTGTATGAATTCGCAGTTTTTCCCCCCCTAGTAATGGGTTTACGGGCCCAATTGGGGGTTTCCCTCTGGGAAATTTTGATATTTTTTAATTTCAAGTCCCCGAGGCCGATCGTTGTATATATCAGAAAAAGAGTAGGACCCAAGACCGAGGGCCCCGAGGCACCCCACTTTAGTAAATCTAAACCCAAACAATGCCCCGGCCCCTTTGTACTACCCTTTTTTTACGATTTGGGAAAAACCAATCCCCCAAACCCATGAACATAATTTTCTCTCCAAAACCAGGGGCACTTTAGCTTTGGGCAGCAGTCGCTTATGGGGGAAATGTATCGAAGGCTTTTTTGAAAATCAAGGTATTTAATCCCAAGGGGAAATTTTTGCGTCCCTGTTTTTAATAAATGACATTAAAAAAAAAACCAAATAGGGTTTTTTAAGCAGGATCTCTTATTTCGAAATCCCCCCGGGTGGGGGTTTTTATTTAGTTATTTTTATCGGGGGAAAAGGGCACTATTTTCTCCCGCAAAATTTTCCCCAAATAGTTTAAAAAATCACGGGGCGTTAGACTAAATTTGGGGGATAAATTTCTTGCGAGGCTCCCTTTCCCCCTTTTTTGAATACGGGGGTAACATTAGCTAATTTCCACAACTAGGAAAAATTTTTGTCACTTTGGGGATTTTTTTGAAAATAATCTTTAATGGGGGGCGAAAGGACTGTGTTTGCCCAAGTAGTTTGCGGCGAGGTTTCGGGCCAACCCCCCCGGATTTTGCTGGGTCAAATTTTCCAAAAACTTTGGGTATTTTTCTATTTTTATCTTCCTATTCCATTTTATCCCTTTCGAGTCCCCCCATACGGTTTTTGGTTTGGTAATGGAAATTTTGTCTTTTTTTAAAAAATACCCATTAAAAATATTTATTTAGTACCCCCAACCCCCATACTCCTATTATCATTTTCCAAAAATATTATTATTTTCTTTCGTGGCCCCAAAAATTTTTTTTTACGTTTTTTTTTACTTCGAACGTATTTAAAGAACCTTTTTGGGTTTTATTTGGTTTCCTTTTCAATTTTTTTTTCATACTTTGCGTTTTTTGACTTTAATTGTCCCTTTTCAAACGACGTTTGGGCTTTATTTATTCTTTAAAACGCAGTTGCATATGTCGTTTTTTAAACTTTTACGCTCGGCGCTTTCTGTCAATGATTTGTTGGTCTCATTTTTCCCAACCGGGGCTGTTTTTTGTTATTCAAACGTTTTTTTACCATGGCAACGTTTTTTCCCCCCGATTGGAGTTTTTTTTTTGTGAATACATTACAAAATGTTTTCGCGTTTTTACCCTTTTAGTAAAGGGAAACCCTTAATTTGCTTAGTACCCTGCTGATCTTTGTGAAATCTGCTTTTTTATAAATTTTTGGGCTAGTAACCCCTTTTTTGTGATGTTACAATTTCAATTTTTGCCGCATCTGATTGCCTGTGGGAGGAGGAGGGGGAGGAGGGGAGGAGGAGGAGGGGGGGGAGGGGGGAGGAGGAGGAGGAGGAAGGGGGGGTGGGGTAGGGGGCCCGAAGTTTGTGTTTTGCATAGAGGAGGTAAAGAAAAGGACTTGGGGAAATGAAGAAAATTTAAAATAAAAAAAGTAACATAAGGGGTGAATTTAAAAAAGTAATGGGTGTGAGAGAAAATTAATAACATTTATGATGGTTTTGGAAAAAAAGTAAGGGAAAGGGGGAAGAAGGGTTGAAGAGTCAGGTGTGTTTAGGTGGTGATGAGTAAAGGTTGGAGGTTTATGAGGTGGGATTAGTGTTATTGGGTAGGTAGGGTTAGGTTTGGATTTGGGGAGGGATGGTTTGGGGGATATGTATGATTTAAAATGAGGTTAACTTTGTAGGAATTTTAAAAGGTTTTAAAGTTCCTTTTTAAAAGGGTGTGAATAAAAATTAACCAAAAAAAAAAAAGGTAATTGAGGTAGCCTGGAGGAAGAAAGTGAGATAGTGGTTTGATAGAGATAAGTGGGTAAAAGGGGGGGAAGGTTGTTGGGAGGGAGGGCTTAAGTGGTTTAGGGTAAGGGAAGAAAGGAGGGGGGGTGAGGGGTGGGTTGTGGGGGGGGGGGAAGGGGGGAGGGGATATGTTTTACCCCCCCCCACTCAGAAAGGATTTAGGGGTTTCTGCCTGTTAGTCCATACGCCCCCATTACCGCCAACCCCCACTACTAAACACCACCACCCCCTCACACTACAACCCCCACCACCCCTACTATCCTACCAACCCCACTAAAATCACCCCCCACCACCCAAAATTCCTCTTTCAAATCACCATTTCCCTTACCTCTTTACACTTTTTTTCCCTCGCACAAAAATAACTATTGCAAAAACCATACCATCACCCCCCACTACTATTTATTTTAACATCTCCATTACCCCCGTTATAACTTTTCCCTTTACATCACAAAAATATTGCAACATATCACCACCACCACTATCACACTTTCATTTCCTCTTTTTTACATCAAACCCCACCCCCCATCATAACAACCATACTATCTTACTTTTTAACATTTCTCCACTGAGAACACACTTTCCTTTACCACCATCACCATCATCACCACCACCCAAACATCACCACCATCAGCATCCCACTATATCGCCCCCCTTTTTTTTTCCCCCCCTCCCTCCCTCCCCCTTCCTTTCCCCTAAAAGGCAACACAACGAAACACTAAATCCTTGGGCAAAACCCCCCTCCCCCTTTTCCCTTCCTCCTTTTATCCCCTTCCCCCCCTTCCCTTCCCCCTCTATCCCCTTCCCCCCCTTTTCCCCCCCCCCTTATCCCCCCCTCCCCCGCCCGCCTTGTAAAAAATTTTTTACCCCAAGGGATTTGGACGCCTCAAAAAAAATAATAAATCGAGACGTAAAAAAATATAAGAAAAAAAACTGAAAAACTTTGGGAAAATTCTCGACTCCCAAAAACATTAAAAACCCTTATCTTTGGTTTCCATGGGAAATTTTTTTATTTATTTTTCTCTTTTTTATTTTTATTTATTTTTTTTCAATATGTTTTTTTGAGCCATTGAGTAAAATTGATAAAACCCTTTCCCCGTTCCAGTTTTTATAAATTTTACTATGGTTCCTTTAAAAACCTTTTTTTCCCTGCGCCCACCACAAAAGGGTGATATGGGCCCTGGGGGTGAAAACTCTTTCCCCCCTTTTCCCCCCTCCCCAAGCCCCCCCCCCTGTCCTTGAGAGCGCCACCCACGCCCCCCGCCCAAACGGGGTTTACCCCGCCCCGGCCAACCCAGCGGGGGAAAAAAGCCCAAAAAAAATGTAGGATTCACAAAGACGCTCTGTTTTATTCCTTTGTCATGGAGCCTGAAGAGGGGGGAAGGAAGGAGGGGAGAGGAGAAAGGAGAGGAGAGGAGAGAAGAGGAGAGGAGAGGAAAGGAAGGGTTACAAGGATTTAAAAGGAATAAAAAAGACACCAGGAGCCTATTTTTCCAGGGCGAGGGGATTTGCTGGAAATACATACTAAATAAAATATCAACTACTTGTAAAAAAAAATTTTGGGAAAAGATACCATTTTCCCTTTAAAAAAAGATTTGGAACACGGAAATTTCGTAGTGCAGAAAAAAAGGGGATGAAATTTTACTAACCAAAAAATACCCCTACCACTACAACTAATCGATCCAGGGGACTAAAAATTATTCGCAGGGCCACTATAATAACCCAAATTTTTCTTTTCGTGCGGGCCCCTTCACCCTGTTTTTTAAAAATTTTGTTATTGTGCTGGGTTCGGGGGGGCAAAAATTTGCTGGTAACTTTTTCCATCGATCAACGACTTCACATTGAATCATTTTTTTCGGAGATCAGTGAGCAACGTTGACCGTTTAGTTTTAAAAAAAAAATTATTTCTTGTTGTCACTTGGGTTGAAAACTGAATAGGTTCTCTTGGGGAGAGGAGGAGAGGAGAGGGATGGTTGTTCCTAGAGTGAATGGTTTGCTTTGGGGGTTTCTTAAAATTCGCTTTAAAGGGGGTGACTGGGGAGAGAGAGAGAGAGAGGAGAGAAAAAAAGAGAGAGAGAGGGGAGAGAGGGAGAGAGAGAGAGAGAAGAAAAAGAGGGGAGAGAGGAGAGAGGGGAGAGAGAGGAGAGAGAAGGAAAGAGAGAATAAAAGGGTTAAAATTTTTTATATCACATTTAATTTTTCATTTTTTTTTGTTATCATTAGTGGGATTGTTTTTTTGTATTTTTATTTTTTTTAAACTTTTTACTATTGCTATTTCCATTTTCATTATTAGTTATTTTATTTACCGGGAGTTCTTTTTGGGGTAAAAGCCTCGTTTTCTCAATTACTCTTCCTGCCCTTTTTCGTCTTTTTCCTCTCCTCTTTTTCCACGCTCTCTTGCGCAGGGGGGAAAAAAAGCGCCCTTCCGATAAAATTTGGGAATAAAAGACGGAGGGAGGAAGGGAGAAGGGAGGGCCCGGGAGGGAAGGGGCGAATGGGAAAAGAGAAATGAAAAAAACAAAAGACATAAGAAAGAAAAAGTAAATGGTTTAAAAAAACTCACCCATTATATTTCTTAAAATTTCCCTAAGTGATGAGGCGTTCCCCCTTTTTTCCTTCTCCCTTTTCCTTCCCCTTCCTTTTCCCCTTTTTTGCCCCCCCTTCCCC
>JACEEZ010009524.1:0-30693 GCA_016584305.1 Chionoecetes opilio | reverse complement strand
TTTTTAAGTTTTTTGAAGTAAAAATTTTTGTTTTGATTACGGGCAGAAATAAAAAAGGGCATGATTTCGAGATGAATTTACGGTAGGGAAAAAATATTAAAAAATGTTTGTCAAATCCGTTATTATGACCTGAAAGAAGAAAAAAAAAAACGTTTAAATCCCAAAACCAGTGAATTTTTGTCTGGAAAAACCCTATTTTTTTAAGAAGCTCCGTCAATAACCTATATTCACCACTTAGAAATGTCGCCGGCCGTATTTACGTATTTTAGCATCATACTAATTTGTATGTGCCACTAGACCTCAAAAATATAAACCTACTGTCCCTCCCTCTCTAGTGGCACTCAAGTCTGTAGTGAGCTAAAATTTCTTAATTTGGGGCCTGGGACATTATGCAGTGACGACTTAGTGTTTTTTACGGTAGACATTTTTTTGGTTTTTTTAAATTAAACTATGTAAAATTAGCAGGACCTTTTTGGGAAAATGGGTGTGTCAATATGAAAAATTTATATTGTTGTAGTAATTGATCTTTTTAATGCATTACGTCGTAGACTTCGGTTCTGGTTTTTGGCGCCAAACCCGGAAAGGGGAGAGGCGGTTTTTCCCTACCTACGCGAGGACAAACAATTTATTTTTTTTCTTCAACCGGGGGTGGGTGGGGTTTTATAGTTTTTACTGCTTTTTCCTCTCCCCCCCCTCTCTCTCCTCTCTCTCTCTCTTCTTTTCCCTTTCTCTCTCTCTTCTCTCTCTCTCTTCTCTCTCTCTTCTCTCTCTCTTCCCTCTTCTCTCTCTCTTCTTTTCCTCTCTCCCCTCTCCTCTTTTCCTCTCTTTTCCCCTCTCTCTCTCTCTTTCCTCTCTCTCCTCTCTCTCTCTCTTCTTCTCTCTCCCCCCTCTCTCTCCTTTTCCTCTCTCTCTCTCTCTCTTTCTCTCTCTCTCCTCCCCCTCTCTCTCTTTCTCTCTCTCTCTTCCTCTCTCCTCTCTCCTCTCTCTCTCTCTCTCCTCTTCTCTTCTTCTCTCTCTCTTCTCTCTCTTTTCTCTCTAACCAACATTCTGCAGAAAATAAAAAACCTATTAACAAAAAAAATGGGTTTCAAAAACTTTATGCAAGGGGGCCCAAAACATACGAGTCTACTTTTAAAGAAATATCGAAATATGTTAACATCTGT
This sequence comes from Chionoecetes opilio, assembly GCA_016584305.1. Classification (NCBI taxonomy): domain Eukaryota; kingdom Metazoa; phylum Arthropoda; class Malacostraca; order Decapoda; family Majidae; genus Chionoecetes; species Chionoecetes opilio. The sequence goes on along the minus strand of JACEEZ010009524.1, from coordinate 29,530 downwards.
GAAAAGAAAACAAAAGAAAATATTAAAATCATCATTGGAGAAGGATCGGGGAATCAAAAAAAAATGGAAATTAAAATGTTTAATAGGGAAAAATTCAAAATTAGTCAGCTTCATTTCTGTCACAGGAAATTTTTTCGGATACTTTCTAATAGCTAATGAATTTAATGAAATTCGCAACGTTGCTAACATTTACACAGTTTTTTAGGGGGAACTCCTATAAATTTTTTTATTTTTTTTACCCCAACCTCCTTGTTTTTTTTTTTTCGGCCTACACACGCCATAAAAAATCCAATAGTGTAATTACAAAATTTAAGGTTACACCCCCAGGTCTTTGATGAGGGGAAACATGAAATTTAATCAAAGCCTGCCAAAGAAAATTTTATCTCCATTTCTGGAATAATAAAAAAAAAAATCATTTAAAAGAAGGATGTTTTTCCAGACTTTTGGGAAAAATGCAAGAGAAAGGTTTCCAGTTTATAAAAAAGGTGATAGTTAAATTTTTTAAAAATTTACAAAACCTTTTTCCCAGTTTTCCCGCCATAAGCAAAGTCTTTAAAAAGATTATTGAAAATAGTTTAATTTAATTTTTTTAAAACAGAAAATTTAAACTTCAAAACAGATAATAAATAGGGGTTTGGGACCTAAATTTTCGATAGAACTGCAGTACCCCCTTTCCCAAAAAACATATTTTAATGCAATAGATAGAAAAAATGTATAAAATTAAAATTTTTTTTTTGTGTTTTATCTAAACCCTTTTGATACTTTTAAATCACCATTTTATTAAAAAAAATAATGATTTAGGTTTTCGGGGCCCCATTTCGAGGGTTTTGAAATTTTATCTCAGCGGGCAGGAACCTATACTTTTTTTAATAGTAGGGGAGGGGCCCGGTAAAAAAGTCTTATTTGTGGGTCCAAACCGGGATCCGTCCGGGGACCATTATTTTTTTTAATTTACATAAAAGCATTTCCAAAAAATTTTAAAAATTTTTATTTTTTTGCTGAGGGAACTACCTTTTTTACGGGGAAGGGGGTTTTAAAATGATTAAAAAAAAAATAAAACACTGAATTGGTACATTTTGGGCTGTTTGGGTTTTAAAATGTAACAAGAAAACATTAAAAACAAAAAAACTAAATTGTTCTGTAAAATTTAAAAAAACAAAAAACACCCCAACATTTGCAACAATATAAAAAATTGTTTAATTTCCTTTATTAAAGAGGTAAAAAGAAGTAAATTCCTTGGGTTTTTATTGATACCCAAGGGCAAAGGAAAAAAAACACACTAGGGAAGTAATGAATAATTTTAAAAAATAATAGGGGGAATATAAAAATCGAAAACCATTGTAATATTGAAGGTTTAAGACAATTTTTTTATCATTAGCATACCCCTATTTATTGTACTGTTCAGTATCGGGGGGGGGGCATATAAAACATATATTGATAAACCCTATTTGTAAATAAAAAAAAATTAGTTCGCATAATGTCCTCTGGGCACCGGTAGGGACCACAAAAAGCCCAATTTTTTTCGTTTTTTGAAACTTCAAAAAAATTAAGTATTAAAAGACAAAAATTTGGGGACTATAACTTGTTTAAAAGGCGTTGAATACAAAAAAAAGGGACGGGGGTTTTCAGACCACAACGCAAGCTACAAACAACAAAAACCAAATAATCTAAACTTCCTTGTGTGGGAATTTCCCCATGCCAAAAAAAGGGTTCTCCCCTGGGGAAAATTTAAACTGGGAAAAAAACTTCCGGGATGATTTTGGGAATAAAAAATTTAAATCCTTTAAAAAAACTGCAAATAAAAGAAAAGTTAAAAATAACTAAAAAATTAAATTTTTTAAAATTTTTACAATTGTGATTTGTATAATTAAGGTAAAATTACCCCCAAATTGATCTTTTTAACAGTACTTTTTGTTTTTACTGTTATGGTATGAATGCTTTTTTTGGTATATTTTTTAATAAAATTATTAAATTTTTTCATTTAATTGATAAAATTAAGTAGTATATTAGTGGGGAAATTATTTTTTTTTTTATTTAATTTTTTTTTTTCATATGAAAATTTTTAGCTTTAAAGGGCCGCCCTTACACGCTACATCTGCTGACCTCTTTTTTTAGCATAAACCCAAAAAAAGAGTTACGACCCCAAGGACAAAGGTTTTTGAAAATTTTCTTACTTAAAACCCAATTGTATAAATATTAAGGCCAAAAAAAAAAATTATCAATAAAAAATTCTCTCTCTCTCTCTCTCCCCTCTCTCTCTCTATCTCTTTCCTCTCTTCTTCTCTCTCTCTCTCTCCCCTCTCTCTCTTTTCTCTCCCCTCCTCTCTCTCTTCTCCTTTCTCTCTTCCCCTCTTCTCTCTCTTTTCTTCTCTCTCTCTCCTCTCTCTCTTTTCCCCCTCTCTTTTCTCCTCTCCCCCCTCTTTTCCCCTCTCTCTCTTTTTCTCTCTCTCTCTCTTTTCTCCCCTCTCTCTCTCTTTTCCCCTCAATCTCTCTAAAAATCCCCTAAAATTCTCCCCAATCTCTCAATCTCTCTCTTTCTCTCTCTCTCTCTCTCTCTCTCTCCCCTCTCTCCTCTCTCCCCTTCTCTATTCTCTCTCTTTTTCCCCTCTTTCCTCTCTCTCTCTCTCCTTCTCTTTTCTCTTTTCTCTCTCTCTTTTCTCTTCTCTCTCTCTCTCTCTCTTTTTTTTTTCTTTTTTTTTTAAAAACTGTTAGTACTTTTGGTGTTATTATAGCAAAAGCTCTGGGTTTTACACTGGGCCCTATCTTTTAGCTACATCTAATATAAAAAAAATATTTTATATATAAAAAAAAATTTGGCCATAAACCCGCTGTTCCCCCCCCGGGCTTAAATTTTTGTACCCGAGGCGGGGTGGGGGGGGTCAGTTTGGTGAACAAAAGGGGTTTCCCAAAAGAGGGCCGTAGGGGGGTAAAAAGGGAAAACGTAGGGGGTTTTCTCTGCCCTTTAAAGAAGGGCCCCAGTCACTTGCTCCTGTTGTGTGGGGCACACGGGTGGATTGAAGGGGGGGGGGGGGGCCCGGGGGGAGCTTGATGGCTGCCAGGTGGGGCGTGTGGATATTTAGTCCTTGTGATGACACAAAAAACCGGGCCACAACCCCGCGCTTCGGAGGGGTTTTGGAAGGAGTCAGGCGCGGGGGGGGACTTTTATTGCAAAACCAGCCCGGGGTTTCTCGGGACGCGGTCTAGTGGGGCCAAGTAAGGGGGGCAGGAACCTCCCGGGGGGAGTATTCCTTTAAAGGGGGACGTCCCTGGGGCCTTGTAAAAACCCTTTAAAAACCCCCTTGGGCCCATCTAAAAGGGGGGGGGAAATGCCCCGGACAACCGCTGAGTCTCCGGGCCCGAGTTTTTAGCAAACCCCTCCTGGCATGACTGGGAAGATCAGCCCCGCGTCAAACTCCCCCCCAAAGGATGGGGGGAGGGATCTCTGAAGGGGAGTGATCTGCCCTCAACCCGGGTTATGCCGGGCAGGCAGGTTGGTATGTTTGGGCCTGCGGGAGATAAGCAGGGGCCTGGGTTTTGTCGGGGGCCCCAGTGAAACCCGCCCCGACTAAATCCGGGGGGGATGCTGTCCAAAGCCCGGTTTATGCGGGACACCGTGTCCTTTCCAGCCCCTTTGGGCGCAGGGGAAGGCAAGGGTGCAGTCATCACGTAGGGCCGGGGCCCCCGGAATGACCGGGGGAATGTCATTGAAAAAAGACAAATTTCCCCAAAGAGGCCCGATACCCCTGCCCTGCGGGACGCGGCCCTGGATGGGTTGGGTGGCTGGAAAATGTGGCCCTTTACACCACCCGTAAAAGGGCCTTCTTGGAGGTAGTCCTGGAGAGCTGCCCGTAGGGCGCCGCGCACTCCCAGGCTCCTCACTTGGGAGCGAGACCCGGTGCCCCACCCTTCAAAAAGGGGGGGCCCGGCGAAAGTCCAAAGCCCCGACAAAGGTGTCCATTCCTCTATCCAGCGAGTTTGGGTTTTTGGGAAACAAAAATGAAGGGGGGAAAAAAGGTCTGCAGCTGACCTTCCCCGCTGAAAACCCAAAATGCTTTTGGGGTTGAGGAGATGGTGGGGGTCCAAGAAGGTGTTGGGTCTTTTGGGGGTGATGAGGGATCCAAAGGGTTTTCCCAAAAAAAAAGGAGAAGGGAAATTGGGCGGGAGTTTTTTTGGGTTTCCCGGGTTTCTGTTTTTTTTTTGGATGGGGCCCCACTCTTGCCTCTTTTTCCCTTGCGTGGGCCACTTGCACGAGGAAAGAATGTTGTTGAAGATATTTGATTGGGGGGCGAGTGGGCAGGGGACATCCCCTTTTGTAGGTTTAGGGTGATGTTTGGGCCGGGGCCCCCCCCCCAGCGCCTTTTGGATCTATTTGCCGAACTTTATGTTCTATTCCTTATTGTTAAATGCGAAGGGCTCTCCCGAGAGGCCCTGGTGAGGGGGGTGGTATTTTGGGGGCTCGCGTGGGGATCTGGCAAAGGGCATTTTAAAAAAAAAAATAGCTGCCAAAAGCCCCAGCCTTTTCCTTTTTCCCCGGACAAACCCCTGACCCGTTTTTGGGTTTTGGGGAGCGGCGGAATGGTTTGTCACAAAAAGGCCTTTTCTTTCCTGCTTCATCCCACCACCATCCTTACTGCTCACTGACTGGCCGCTGTACTTTTGGGCCCTTTTAAATCCTTTTTCCAGCGTTTAGGACCTGCTTTTGGACCCGAACATGGTCTTGCAGGCTTCTTTGTGCCGAGGTTTTTTTTGGGTTTGGGAGGGGGGGGACTTGTACCGCAGCCAGGCCCTGCTTTGTTTTCAGGGGGCTCTCCTACCTGAAAAAAAAAAAACCAAAGGGGGGTTTGGGGTTGGGTGGTGATCATGGGATGAGGATCCCGGGGTTTTTTGGGTTTTTAATTTGGGGTGGGTTATGGGGTTTTTCTGGGGGATAGGGGGAGGTTTGGGGAAAGGGGTTCCTTTTGTGTTAACGTCGACGTGGAGAACTCCCTCCCACCCAAAGGAGTCCAATTTTCTTTTTTGGGTCCCCAATCTCCACGAGACAAAAAACCCGTTGCCCCGGGGGGTACCTTGCGGGGTAAAACAGTGGTGCTGATGGGGGGTGAGTACGGCAGAGTGGGCCGAAACATCCCCAACCCTAAACCCCGGGGAGCGGGATCACTTTTTTTGGGAAATCTTTTGATGGGCGGGGGCGAGGGAGGAGCCAGAGATGTGGGTTGGGAATTTACATTTTGTTAAGGCCCTACTCATTAGCAATTTCTCGAACTGCCCCGCAAACCCGATGCGGTTCATGTCCCCTACAACCCAAAGAGGGTGGTTGCAGTTGTGGGTGGAGAAGTAGGGTGTCAATGTTTGGATGGGGAAATTTGGGTGGGGTTTATTTCCCCGCCCCCTGTGGGCGGGACAGACCCCATAGTAGGGTTTGGTTTTGTGGCGCTCGTCCCCAGTCTGAAGAAACCCTCATCTAAAAGGGGGGCCCATCCATTTCAACCTCGAGGGGGCCCCTACAAGGAACCTTCGCGGAAAAAGACGGCGATGCCCCCCAAGGGGCCGTGGCCGGTCTCTTCGGGGCCTCTTGAATATCCCTTGGGTGTGTCCGAAGTTTTGGGAGGGATAGTAGGGTTCAGGAAAAAGGGCCCCGGGGCCGTAGAATGAAGTCTTGGGGGGGGGGTGGGTGGGTGAAAAAGTGAGCGAGGGTTCCTATGTTGGTTTTGGGGTTTCCCCGGGCATTAGGGGGAAAATAAGGAAATTTTAGTTTTTTCTTGTTAAGGTCGTGGGTTTGGGATAATTCCCCGGGGGTGTAGGGGGGGGTGGGGTTTCTTGGGGGGAGGGGAGTCTATTTATGACCCGCTGGGGTTTCCCCGGGAAGGGTAGATGCGTGAGGTTTCGGTTTAAAGGGGTTTTAACGAGGCGGAAAATGATAGCCGCCTGCTCAGTCAGCTGGGGCAAAAGCTTTTCGTGCCTCTTTTGGGCAACAAGGAGCGACAGCTTTTTTTTGGTGGACCCTCACGGTACAGTGGTCGCACCAAAATTTTAAACCAAATGGCAGGGATTGTCGGTGTGAAACCCCCCCTTTTGTTGAAATAGTAGCAAAATTTCCCTTGGGGGTGATTCCCCGGGGGGCGGGCAAGGGGGAGGGACGTTAAAAGGGCGGGGGTTTTAAGGGAAAGGCGCGATTTTAATTGTTCGGCGGCGCTTGTGACCAGGGGGTCCGGGGAAGAGGGGACTTTGTTCCCGGGGGAAAGGGGTTCCTTTTGGGCTTCCCGTCCGGTGCCTGTCCCCGTGTTCGAGGGGTGGGGGGGCTGTATCTGTTCGGGGTTTTCCCCGATTTGCCTGGATTTTTTTTTCCCCTCGGGGCAAAGGGGAGCGTGTCAGGGGGGCGTGTGGAGGCTGGGAGGTACGCGGAGGGTGGGATTGGCGGCCTCAATTTGTGGGGAGTTTTGCAAAAGGCGTCCTGGGGGTTGGTGGGTTGGCCTAGGCGTTGGTTTTTTCCCAAAGTATGGTTGGCGGTGAGGTTTGGGGGCCCTTGGCCGGGGTAGCAGTGGGTTTATGGAGGGGTGTGTTTTGGGCTTTGGGGGGTTTAAGGGGGGGGGCCCCCAAATGCTTCAGGGTTTGGGAAGGGTTTTGATCTTGAAGAGAAAGGGGTCTCTCTCTCTCTCTCTTTTCTTTTCCCCCTCTCTCTCTTTTCTCCCTCTCCTCCCCTCTCTCTCTCTCTCTCTTTCTCTCTCCCCTCTCTCTTCTCTCTCTCTCTCTCTCTCTCTCTCTCTTATCTTCCCCTCTCTCTTCTCTTCTTCTCTCCCCTCTCTCTCCCCTTTTCTCTCTCTGCTCTCTCCCCTCTCTCCTCTCTCTCCCCTCTCCTCCTCTCTTTTTCTTCCTCCTCTCTCTCTCTCTCTCTCTCTCTCCTCCTTTTCTCTCTCTCTTCCCCTCTCTCTCTACTGTCTTCTCTCCTTCCCCTAATACTGGAAAAGGGTTTAAACTCTCAATTCTAAAGGGGGTTAAAGGGTGAAACTCTCAAACCTTTTGGTTTTTCCTCCCCCCCGGGGGTTTGGGTTTAAAAAACCTATGAAAAATTATCTTGCCTTGATGAGTGAGACAAGAATCTTCCCTGTGAAGGGGTTTAAATGTTAAATTTTAAAAAAAAATCGGGGCTCCGATGTGGAGTGAAATTTTCGTCTGCGCAAAAGGGAAAGGGGGTAAAAAAAAGTGTGAGGTGCCCCTAAAAGGAATAATGGGGGTTTTAAATGAAGAGTAAAAAATCAATGATCCCCTATGGTTTTTGGACTTCTGCCAAGGCAGATTTTTCAGACGAGTCCTTATTTGGGATTACCTATTCGTTTTACTCACACGAGGAAATCAAATAAAAAAAAACTGCCTTGTGCCAACTGGTGAAGAAGGATGTAATACAGGGTCGAGATCCAGAAAAGAAGAAGAAGGACCTTCGTGATGTGTTCGAACATTTTCAAGAGCTGTCCGATGCTTCAAAACCAAAGGTAAAGTTTGTCACGGATTCTCATAAGAAAATGCCACCCATGGGCATGAAATTGATTGCACACATTCTTTGTAATCTTACGGAGGAAATATGTAAGATAAATTAAATTTTGCCAAAAATAACTGACATCAAGACTGAAGTGTGTAATACTGCTGATGCTGTGAGGCAGGTAAGAGTGGAGATGACACAACTACATAATAAATTCTCAAAAGCAATATTGGGACTAGAAGAAGCCACTAAGGATATCAGTGTGAGCGAGGAAAATGTATTGGAGGACCTAACGTCATTTAGACTGACTCAAGTAAATGAAGCAGCTCGAAAACCTGCCCAAAGCGAATCACAACAGCAGGCAGCTCGCTCATCTAGGGTTCACTCAGAGGATATGCGAGCTGAACTTGATGAAAACTCGAGTGAGACTCAGCTACAACTTATGAATTCTGTAACTAGAATAGTTGAGAATACTACTCTAGGTGAACACCAGCAACAGGTTCATAGATCACCTTTGTTGTACTCACATGCTTTGAGCCTTTCACCTGAGAGAAACAGTAGTGAGCATCCTTCACACCTCATAAATTCCCTAACGGAGACAAAACATCAAAACAGTGGAGCCTCTGTTCGCCCAAAGATTCACAGCACAGCAAGAAGAGGTCGGAGCGAGACACACAGAGGAACACCACCAGCAGGACAAGATCGAGAAACAAGAGGACGAACAGACGCAGAGGGTTCGAGTGAGTCTCTCATCCAAGCATATAACACCACTACGGACCAGCGGAGGACCAATGGCACCTCTGTATTATTGCAGCCGGGAATACAGAGGCGCTCAGAAGCAGATCTTCCCATGGAAAATAACCAGAACGGATGGAATGAGGTCTATACACGTCGTAAGAATCTAAAAGGTAAAAACAAAGGAGTAAGAGGCACCGGGAAAGGCATCGGTGGGCAGATGAGGGCTGTCAGAAGAACAATCGATGTTTTCCTGGGCCGTGTTGACCTCAGTGTTACAGAAAATGATATAAGTGAACATATAAAGGATAACTTTGATATAAATGTTTTAAATATTGAAAAACTTGAGATTAAATCTACACATTTTAATGCTTTTAAAATAGCAGTGCTTTTATCAGAGAGAGATTCTCTTTTTAACTCGGATAAATGGCCAGAGGACATGGTCGTTGATAAGTTTTATAGTAGTAAGCCTAACTTAGGGTAATATATATATATATATATATAATATATATATATATATATTATATATATATATATATATATAATATATATATATATATATATATATATATATATATATATATATATATATATATATATATAATATATATATATATATATATATATTATTTTTCTCTAGTCTTTTATCTTTTTAATTATGGATATAAGTGTTTGTAGTTTTAATTGTGATTCTTTAAGAAAGAATATAGATTTAGTTAGGCAGTTATGTGAATATTCTTTTGATTTTATATTTCTTCAGGAAGCTTTATTAGTTGATGACAACTTGGATATACATGATAATTATGAAGGTGTAGGCGTAGGGGCCACTTTCTCTGACAGGGCTTTGGCTTCAAATGCTGGAAGATGTGAAGGCGGACTTGTCTGCCTAGGGTCTAAGAAATCTGAATTTAAAGTAAGCTCAATTCTTATTGAATCAAATTTTATGGTGTTATCTGTAAATATTGCTAATGTAACTGTGCTACTCGTCAATGTTTATGTAAAGAGTGATATATGGGAAGTAAGAACAAAGAATGATTATTTAGAAACTCTCAGTGCACTAGAACAAATAATCACATATATGAATTTCGATAGCATATACTTCTTTGGAGATTTTAATGGTGAGCCATACACTGGTAGCGCCTGGCAGCACCTTTCTGGTTTTATGTTGAGGAATGAGTTGGAGTGTTTTGATTTTAATAATCTAGATCCATCCACTTTTACTTTTTTATCATATGGAAACACTTACAGTAAATGGTTGGATCACATAGTAGGAAAGAGCTATGGTAGCACTAACATTACAAATATTAAAGTAATTTATGATATTTCAATTGCTGCTCCTATGCCCATTACAGCTTGTATTAAGGTCAATACAGTAAATATGCCAGAAAGAGAAAATGGAGAAGATGTTAAATCAAAAGAATCAAATCATCAGGGATTTATCAACTGGAATATACTAACAGAAGCAAATATTCATGAAATAGAAACTCACGTCATTAATAGAGTGAAATACATTGATGAAACAGACGTAGCTAAGTGTCCGGTTTTAGGTTGTAGGCATAAGGCTCATTTGCAACAGATACAAGATATGTACAGTGACATTGTTCTTGCAGTGCAAGAGGCGTCTTTCAAGTTTATGAAAACTAAAGTTAATAAGGAAAACTATAAAATAATACCAGGTTGGAACCGCAGAGTTAAACAGTTACACGCCCGGGCCAGGGCACATTATCTGGCATGGCTTGCACAAGGGAGGATTAGGGACACTGACCTTTTTGAGGCAATGTCTCAAAGCAGGAAAACATTCAAAGATACACTTAATCAGTGCAAAAAAGAAGAATTTAGTGAGATTTGTGATTCGATTCAAGAAAAATATGCACAAAAAGATATGAAAGGTTTCTGGAAAGAAATCAATAATAAGAATAATAAGATGAAGCAATCAAAAAGTATAGATGGAGAAGGTAAAGAAGGAACCATAGTGGACTTATTCACCAGGAAGTTCTTGCCGGAGGATGTTCTCTATGACAATGGTGGACTAGGTGATGATACAATTATACAAACTATTAAGGAGAAATGGCTAACAAGTAGAAAGCATGGATTGAAAATATCAAAATTTACACTGAAAGATCTCATACAAAATATAAATAATGGAATTGGACATGATGGGATTCACTCACAATTTCTGAAAAAAGCAAGGGATAATTTTTTGAGTTTATTGTCTATTTTTCTTAATGTTTGTTTTGATCATTGTTTTCTTCCATTTGACCTGTTAAAGGGGGATATTAATCCCATTCTTAAAGACCAAAAAAGCAATATTTCTTCATCGTCAAATTACAGATCTGTGATGCAGTCATCTTGCCTTCTCAAGATTGTAGAAATGCATGTGTTAAATACTTTACAAGAAAAAATTTATTTTAACCCCAGACAATTTGGCTTTCAAAAACAAACATCAACAACAGATGCAGTAATGCTAGTCAAAGACATTGTAAATAAATATACTGAATAGAAGGGCAAGATGTTTGCAGCTTTTATCGATCTTTCCAAGGCATTTGATAGAGTGAATCACTGTAAGCTGGGAAAAATATTATTAGATAGAGATATTTCACCTGACCTTGTGTTACTTTTAATGCATTATTTGAGAAATCAGTCAGCTAGAGTAAGATGGGGAAAATTTACCGGTAATTACTGTTATATTAATCAAGGTGTCAGGCAAGGAGGCATATTGTCGCCATTTCTTTTCAAACTTTATATTGATGAAATTATAACTTCTATATCTTTAAAGGACATTGGTTGTAAATATGGATTTATGAGAGTCAATTTAATGGCTTATGCTGATGATCTAATTGTTCTTGCAGATACTTCAGAGACTTTAGGTATATTATATGCTGAGATTAAGGAAAAGATAGAAACATTGAATTTATTAATTAATCAAGTAAAGACGAAATGCTGTATATTTTCAAAGGATAGAAGGAAAAATGAGAGCAATGTTATTGATCTGTGTGGAGATAGAATAGCACTGGTGGATAATTACAAGTATTTAGGTTACTGTATCCAGAAAAATCTGAGTGATGAGGAAGATATAGATTTAAGGTTAACTAGTTTTTACGCAAAATTCAATTATATATATAGAAATTTCAAGAATGTTTCCAGTCAGACTCTCATGTTCCTATCAATTCATTTTGCTTGCCAGAGTATGGTCTGGCCTTATGGCAGACTCTTAGAATGAAAAATAAATCTTGCTATAAGACATTCCAGACAGCTTACCACAATGCCCTAAAAAAAGTGTTTGCTCTGCCACGATACCACAGTAACCATGAGATGGCTAAAGAGACATGTAATTTGCTGTTCCAACATTATAATGCATATGTACAGGCAAGATATTTTAAGAGACTTTTGGTCATCAATAACTCCCTCATTAAATGGTGTTTGCCCTTTTTAAAGAACGGATATATACTGCCTTCAATATCATTATTATTTAGAGATTTTTATAACATAAATTTGATAGAATATGACCTGCAAACCATTAAAGCTAGAATTACGTGGGTACAAAATCATGAACCTGGCCGTCTGAACCACTATGCACCAAACATTTAAGTTTATATAACTGCAGGTAGCTGCTTGTATGTTGAATTTTAGATAATGTGTGAATTATTTTAATTTTGAATGATTGTTTTAATCTTTTTAGATGGAATTGAAGTCCTTTGAACTTCATATCTAATTTGTACAGTAAAATTTGAGTTATTGATAAGTTTTCCATGCATAATATTATATTATGCATCGATTGAATCTGTATACTAGGATATACGAAATAAAGGAATGATGATGATGATGATGACTACTACTACTACTACTACTACTACTACTACTACTACTATTACTACTACTACTACTATTACTACTACTACTACTACTACTACTACTACTACTACTACTATTACTACTACTACTACTATTACTACTACTACTACTACTACTACTACTACTACTACTACTACTACTACTACACTACTACTACTACTACTACTACTACTACTACTATACTACTACTACTACTGTTACAACTACTACTACTACTACTACTACTATTACTACTACTACTACTACTACTACTACTACTACTACTACTACTACTACTACTACTACTACTACTACTACTACTACTACTACCATTACCAACACCACCACCACCACCACTTCCATGAGCATCCTAAATCCTGAGAGAGAAGCTTCAAATTCCACCCAGACGCACATACAAAACAGGACTCATTCAAATCAACACGGAATCACTTTAATAAATCACGTCGCTCTGGAAATGAAGGTATGAAACTGTTCTCATCTCTCTTAAAGACCTCCCCACCTCCCCTCTATTTCCCCTCTTCACTCCCCACCTCCCTCAATCCCTCCATTCCTTCCCCTCTTCACTCCTCTTCCTCTAGCCACCCTTCCCCTTCCCCTTCCCCTCCCTTTCCCCTCCCTGCCCCTCCTTATCGATGGATCTGCCAATGAGATGTCCGGAGAGGCAAGAGGACAATTCTGATTGGTGTTCGCTAAGCCAGACTTTCGAAGACACTTTATTCACTTGTCGTGTGTTAGGGAAAAAGTAAGAGCCAGTTTAGTATTAGTAAGGAAACTTGAATTATTTTTTTTCCAATTGAATAATTTTATTTGGTCATTACTATTTTTGGGTGGCATTTTCAGTTATTGAAGTTTTATTGGTGGAGATTGTGGCATTAGTAATAGCAGTCACAGTAGTTATATCAGCAGTAGTAGTGGCGATGTAGTAGTATTATATATAGTAGTTTTGGTAGTAGGTAAATAGAAAGTTTCAGCATATTTTGTGGAAATAAATAAAAAGGGCTGACGTAAAAATTCTAAGTCGGTATATTTGTAAAGACTTATTTGGGCTGAGTTAAATATGTACGTCTAGTTTTGTACACATTTATTTAAAGTCCAATAATGAAAATAGAATATTTACAACCAGTTATGTAGTGTTGTATAGTTCTAAACATTAAGTTAGGTTCAACGACCCGTGTACCAGAGGAGACGAGAGGCCAGAACACGAGAGGAGAGGGTAGAACATCTCGGATCTTCACACTACCTGGACGAGTCACACAGGCGCTCCGCCGAGACACCCTGGCTGGTGTCACTACATAATTGGTTGTAAATATTCTATGTTCATTATTGGACTTTAAATAAATGTGTACAAAACTGGACGTACACATTTAACTCAGCCCAAATAAGTCTCTACAAATATACCGACTTATAAATGGTGGCAGCGGTGGGATCCATACTTTAATGGTAAATCATGCTTCTTTAGCACATGATTCTTACAAGTTCAATACAGGAGTGCTCATCACTCTACCTGTTATACATCACCATGTTTTCTGAAGTTCATTAAAATGTGTAAACTTCATTTAATTTCTCTGCCAGTCAATTTTTACACTCGCTAATGTCAAAATATGTTCTACAATAGCATCGACTTATTATCATTTATGTATGAATTTTTTTCGGCAAACTTGGATTTGCCCACATACACAATGCAAACACAGCAGCAGCTCTACAGTCAGACGAGCCTTCGTCGTTACTTGACGCATTCATTTTTTTTACGATTACTTGACGATTTAAGTTTACAATTTCATTACTTGAAATTTTAAGTTCTCAATTTTTCCATTTAATTTTCACAGCTACTTTCGCTGACAGTTGAGCTTGCTAGCTACCGTCTACGGTACACGTACACTTGCTACACCTTACACTTGACAATTATTAACAGTGATATTTGCACATTGTGGAATACCCACGCTAGTACTGATACATATATATATAATTTTACGCGGCCATGTCATGTTCTTTGATGTTGAACATCATGTAATTCATTGTTTTCCATATTAGCATTTGTAACAATATCCTCATGATACTTGGAATTCAAGCGGCTCGACCTTCCATCTCTGGTCCCGCCGAATTCTTCGTGAATTTTTTTTCTGTGTATTTAGCTCATCTTTTACGCACTTTTAGCGATAGGAATTAAGCCTTGGGAACTTTAGAGTTTATGATGTATCTAATTATATGTATGTGTATAGCCTTTAGTTAGGAGTTAGTAGTTACTAGTATAGCCCTAGTAGTTAGGTTATATACAGTTATTTTACCACTTGTTAATCCCTAGCTAATTCTTATGTGCCTAATTTGAGGACAAATTATATAGCGGCCCGAGCAATGTCAGTCAGTTTTTACTTCTAACATATATACTAACTTGCATGACAATTACTATGGAATTACAACTATTATTAAACAAGTGTCACGCGTATTATAACTTCCATACAGGATATTTTCCTGTATGGAAGGTATAATACGTGTGACACTTGTTTAATAATAGTTGTAATTCCATAGTAATAGTCATGCAAGTTAGTATGACAGTAACCGCCCGAATTTGTCTGTGAAAAATCCCCGGGAGCGCGAGGATTCGAACCACCTACCCACAGAATGGGAGCCCGGCACGCTGTCACCTGACCATCGCGCGGTGTGTGTGTTTTTGTGTTTATATTATAGCATAGCATGTGTTTTTGTGTTTATATTATAGCATAGCGTGTGTTTTTGTGTTTATATTATAGCATAGCGTGTGTTTTTGTGTTTATATTATAGCATAGCGTGTGTTTTTGTGTTTATATTATAGCATAACGTGTGTTTTTGTGTTTATATTATAGCATAGCGTGTGTTTTTGTCTTTATATTATAGCATAGCGTGTGTTTTTGTGTTTATATTATAGCATAGCATGTGTTTTTGTCTTTATATTATAGCATAGCATGTGTTTTTGTGTTTATATTATAGCATAGCATGTGTTTTTGTCTTTATATTATAGCATAGCATGTGTTTTTGTGTTTATATTATAGCATAGCATGTGTTTTTGTCTTTATATTATAGCATAGCATGTGTTTTTGTGTTTATATTATAGCATAGCGTGTGTTTTTGTGTTTTAATATTATAGCATAGCGTGTGTTTTGTGTTATATTATAGCTTTAGCGTGTGTTTTTGTGTTTATATTATAGCATAGCGTGTGTTTCTGTGTTTATATTATAGCATAGCGTGTGTTTCTGTGTTTATATTATAGCATTGCGTGTGTTTTTGTGTTTATATTATAGCATAGCGTGTGTTTTTGTGTTTATATTATAGCATAGCGTGTGTTTTTGTGTTTATATTATAGCATAGCGTGTGTTTTTGTGTTTATATTATAGCATAGCATGTGTTTTTGTGTTTATATTATAGCACTAGCCGCAAAGCCGCCCTCCGGGCGGACTTTTTGGCTAGCTCCTGCGGAGGGCTATTGGTGGTGGGCCTTCGGCCCACCACCTGTGTTTGGTGGGCCTTCGGCCCACCAAACACGGACTCTCCAGATAGCCCCTCTAACTTTCCTGAAATCATGGATGTAGAAATGTATGTATTACCCCCACCCATTCACTCACCCATTACCCATCACCCCCCACCCATTCACTCACCCATTACCCATCACCCCCACCCATTCACTCACCCATTACCCATCACCACACACCCATTCACTCACCCATTACCCATCACCCCCACCTATTCCCTCACCCATCACCCATCACCCGCAAACCATCACCCCCCACCCATTCACTCACCCATCACCCCACCCCCATTACCCATCACCCCACCCATTCACTCAACCCATTACCCATCACCCTACATCAAGGTTCCTCAATTCTCGCAACCACTTTTTTTCACAATTATCGCTAATAGGCTGCTAAAAAAAAAAAAAAAAGTGATCGGATCATCTCATAATTGGGCTTTAAAACCTTCCCCTGGTCAACCCGGTTCCAAAAATGTTTCATATGAGGTGATTGCGCCAGGGGGGGGAGGAACCTATACCAGAAAACACACACACACACCCCACACACACACACACACACACCCCACAGACAGACAGACAGACAGACAGACAGACACACTTTCGCTATATTTACCATTACCCATCACCCCCACCTATTCCCTCACCCATCACCCATCACCCCCAACCATCACCCCCCACCCATTCACTCACCCATCACCCCACCACCCATTACCCATCACCCCACCCATTCACTCACCCATTACCCATCACCCTACATCAAGGTTTCCTCAATTCTCGCAACCCACTTTTTTTTCACAATTATCGCTAATAAGCTGCTAAAAAAAAGAAAAAGTGATCGGATCATCTCATAATTGGGCTTAAAACCTTCCCTGGTCAACCCGGTTCCAAAAATGGCCATATGAGGTGATTGCGCCACGGGGGGCGGAACCTATACCAGACACACACTCACACACCACAACACACACACACAGACAGACACACTTCGCTTATATTTACCATTACCCATCACCCCCCACCTATTCCCTCACCCATCACCCATCACCCCCAAACCCATCACCCCCCACCCATTCACTCACCCATCACCCCACACCCATTACCATCACCCCACCCATTCACTCACCCATACCCATCACCCTACATCAAGGTTTCCTCAATTCTCGCAAACCCACTTTTTTTTCACAATTATCGCTAATAGGCTGCTAAAAAAAAAAAAAAAAAGTGATCGGATCATCTCCTAAATGGGCTTAAAACCTTCCCTGGTCAACCGGTTCCAAAAATGTTTCATATGAGGTGATTGCGCCACAGGGGCGGAACCTATACCAGACAACAAAACACACCACACACACACACACACACACGACAGACAGACAGGACAGACACACTTTCGCTTATATTTACCATTACCCATCACTCCCCACCTATTCCTCACCATCACCCATCACCCCCAACCCATCACCCCCCACCCATTCACTCACCATCACCCCACACCCATTACCCCTCACCCCACCCATTCACTCACCCATTACCCATCCCCTACATCAAAGTTTTTCCTCATTCTCGCAACTCACACCTTTTTTTTTTTTCACAATTAATCGCTATAGGCCTGCTAAGAAAAAAACAAAAAAAAAACAAAACATGATCGAATCATCTCCTAGTGGGCTTATGAACCTTCCCCTGGTCAACCCGGTTCAAAAATGTGCCATAAGAGTGATTTGCGCCACGGGGGGCGGAACCTATACCACACACACTACACACAACCCACCAGACAGACAGACGACAGACAGCACCGACACACTTTCGTGCTTAATAATTAACTTATATCATAGCATGTGTTTTTGCTGTTTATTTTATAGGCATAGCCCTGTGTTTTTTGCTGTTTACATCTTAGCATAGCTTGTGTTTTTGTTGTTACACTATTATGCATAGCATGTGGTTTTTGTCTTTATAAATCTGTAGCATAGCAGGTGTGTTGGTGTGTTTATTGTTATAGCATGTACCTCGGTTGTTCTTACTTATCTGTTTTATATTAGGCATGAGCATGTGTTTTTGTGTTTATATTATAGCATAGCGTGTGTTTTTTGTGTTTTATAGTATAGCATATGAAAGCGTGTGTTTTGGGTTGTTTTATATTAGAGCACTCAGCATGTGTTTTTGGGGCGTGTTTAGGTATTATAGCATAAGCTGTGTGTGTTTTGTGTTTATATTATATCATAGCGTCGTGTGTTTTTGTGGGTTTTGATATTATAGCGGGATACACGTGTGTTTTTTGTGTTGCGTGTGATTAGAGCATGAGCGTGTGTTTTTGGTGTTCATAATATACGCATAGTCGTTTGTAGTTTTTTTGTGTTCATATTATAGCCAGCGGTGTTTTTGCGGTGTTTTTCATGATGCCATATCTTGTCTCCTAGTATTGGTCCTTCACAGATACTTATACCCTGCTCGATTTCAAAGGAAACAAATCAAAGCTTGACACAAGCACAACAACAATTATTTACGTAACTACTATGAATCAGAATATATGTAGCCTATCATTATCCTATTGTATCAACGAAACGGGCTTTGTGTTTACCTTTTGTTTGTATGGCCCTTGGCACCGTCCTTTGTGTGTATGGTCAATTCAGGCCAACATAACACATCATTACCTAGACGCATCACATCCACTAAGTTCCCCTCAAAACACCATTAAGACTCCTTCAACAAGCCAAGAAATAATTAACCAGGCACCACTGACATCTACATCACACGTTGACCCCTCATCATCATCATCATCATCCTCATCATCATCATCATCAACATCAATGGCGAGAGACGAAGGCAAAACGTTTTAATGCCCGCCTCCCCAGTGGGTCATCGCAGCCCATTAAGAAGCAACGGTATGGCCGAGGCGACACCTGACGGACGACGAGAGAGAAAAGCGTCGCCTGTAGGAGAGGAGATGAGGAAGAGAGATACAGAATAGATTGATCATCCTATCTTACACTTTGCAAGTACCAAACTACAAGGTTAAGTTGACTATACCAAAGTCTGCCGCCACGACTCAGCACGGAACTAGGCCGGACTCGAGCCGGCGGACCGAATGCATCACCAGGGACGCTGCACATTGCGAAGGTCACGTCTCTACCACCCTTGCCACCCTGACGGGCAGGGAGGAGTAGATGAGGAGTAGTGAGGAGGAGGAGGAGGATGAGGAGGATGAGGAGGGCGGGTCTTCATGCTCCCTTAACAGTAGCCTGCTCTGAGAGGCGACCATTGCGTGTAAATAAAAGAGTTGTGGTGGTGCGTGTGCGTGGTGCGTGTGCGTGGGCATGTTCGCGTGTGTTATACCTCGCCAGACCTAATTCAAACGTGGACCATCTGCACTACTCTGCCTTGGAGGGGATAGGAGGAGAGAGAGAGAGAGAGAGAGAGAGGAGAGAGAGAGAGAGAGAGTGAGAGGAGAGAGAAACAAAAAAATGCAAAAAGATAAAGAAAGAGCCTGTGTTTAGTATGGAAATGCTCTGAAAAGGTTTTAAATGTAAAAGTGCAAAAAGAAGAATATATCAAGAGAATCGGAAACAAAAAATATGAAGACGATAAATCTAAACGACAAATCCGCAAAAAATCAGGCATAGGAAAAATAACACACAAATGGCTAAGCTGAAAACACCCACAGAAAAAAAAAAATGACCAAAAAGAGGAACACAAAGATAGAGTTAACGAACAAGAAAAAGTGCTATTTGTCAGATCGGGTAACACACAGAGCGAGAGGAAGACCATCAATCTAGATAATCATACCATATCTACATAATCTACATATTTCTTATCAGCATATCACAGATATTGTGATAACTATGAAATGGTGGAAGTGGGTATAGATCATCATGGAAGAATTTTTAAATCGCCGAGCGTGTCAGGACCATCAGATTGCAACAATTAACCACGGCGTATTAACACTACTCGCGGTCGCAGGCAGGGTGCCTCTGCCCATCTATTGCTGACACACGCAAGGATTCGCAGCTATCTGGTTGGAAGCATCAGAAGACCTCAGCATCCTGGGTTCACGCCTGGTAAGTCAACAACGGGACCGTGTATCTACGCTTCCGTGTCCTGGGGGAAACGCCGACTGATTTCGATATGGGATGCGTCGCAGGCCTAATGTTTGATCTCAAGAAGGCGTTTGACTCAAGTGCACAATTCGTGAGTCACTCTGGGATCTTCCTGGCGAACTTCGAGTGATTCCTGCAAGGAAATTGGTTTGGTAACTGGTCTGTATTCTGGGACTGAGAGTGGCTGTGAAGTGTGGGGGCAGGTGTATCCAGGATTCTTTCATGTGAATACAAGGAGTGAGGCAAGGGTGCGTCCTTGCCCATCACTTTTCAACGCTTGTTGGACTGGGTATTGGCAAGGTTGTAGATTCAAGTGATTGTGGTGAGCATCCGTTGGCAACACCAAGATTGCCCTGATCTTGTTTTGTTGCCGATGATGCGTAATCTTTGCTGAGTCACTGGCAGTACCCTTGTGAATGGCTCTTTGATGCGGACTGCACAAGGAGTCAAGCCGTTGGGACTTGAGGTTCTCCTGCTCAAGACCAAGGTCCAGAGTGTTTGGGGAGACTTACTAGATGAAGCAGTACAGTCTGTCATAGTGAGCGTGGGGCGAAGGAGCATTGACCTCGTGGCGAAAGTTTTACATACCTTGTGTAGCGCAGTCCAATAAATGAAGGTGGGTCACTTCAAGAAGTCTTACTGCGATATGGCTAGCCCACGATGTTATGGAGCGTAGTCGCTCAGGCAGCGATTATTTTATTTGGCGTGTCCGGTACCTGTGCTAGAGTGACAGAAGATCCGGATCTTCAAGTCGCTTGTGATCCCTGTTTACTGTGAGGACATGGACCTAAATAGTGACTTTGGAAGAGACGAATCAATTCCTTTGGTAACATAGTGTCTTCTCTTCGCAGAATCAATGGGGTTCTGCTGTGGGATGATTACATTTCAAATCGCGGCGATTGCACCCGTGGAGACTGAATTCGAGCCTAGTACCTGCAGTAGTACGTCAGCGCCAACTCCGGCTTATATGGGCATGTGGCACGCTACCCTGAAACTCGATCCTTCCCATCGGGTTTTGTGATCTGTAAGACGACAACTGTGCGTGGAGGAGCCAAGGGGGCCCACAGTTGCTTCGTGGCTGGGGCAAGTTTGAATGTTTCTTTCGAGAGCTGCTTGGTATGGAACGGAGCCTGCATGGGAACTCGCGCGTGCTGACCCCCGCGAGTGGGCGGTCGTAAGGGTGGGCGGAGGCGCGCGCCCCCCCGCGTATTCCCCCCAATGATTGATTGATTATTGCAAAAACATTAGAAAGCACTTAGGATAACATAGTTTGATCAATGATTCACAACATGGATTCAAACCAAGGTAGATCATGTCTCACCAATTTATTAAGTTTTTATGGAAATTTCTGAGACCGCAGATAATGAGCAAGGATTATGAATAGAATATATCTGACTTTGGTAAGGCATTTGACAAGCGTACCCAAGATGAACGAGGCTACTCTTAAATAAGGTTTAAAGCTCAAGGAATAGATGGGAAGTTCTTCCTTGATCATAGCTTGGTAAGTAATTAGACAACAAAAGGTTAGCAATTTATGATTCTAAAATCTAATGGGGACTGGTGACAAGTGGAGTTCCAACAAGGTTCTGTTTTGGGGTCAATCTATTTTTGATCTACATCAACCGACTCTTGGATAGTCGGATTAGCAATGCTATCAGCAAGTTTGCTGATTGTATCTAATGTTGTAAGAATTATTGGATCACAGTCTGAATGTAAACATATTGCAGGGTCTGACTTAGATAACTTAACGAGTGGGCAGGTCCCAGGAGGCGCATATGGGAATTTAATATTTTTAAGTGCAGTGCGTTAGTGAATATTTGTAGAAAAAACCCTGTGAATAGAGTACACCATAAGCAATGTATCGCTAATAAGATCAGTAAGGTGAAAAGATCTTGGAGTGAGGTGGAGCCCCAGACCTCCGATCTAGGAGAACAATGTATTGAGGCCCAGAAATAGAGCTAATAGAAGTATTTAGATCTCATTGTGCCAAATCAGTGTTTTGCAAGTATGTAGAAGTGGCGGAAGTTATTCAAAGCTTTTCGCTGGCTCTGAAGTCAGCGCCTCACCTATACTATGCCGGTTCTTTTTTTGTGTGTCCTCCATATATACAGGATGGATATATCCTTGTTAGAAACAGTGCAGAGAAATGACCAAAATTATACAAGGGATGCGTAACGTGTAGTTAGGTACATGAGAACAGCAGATTGAAGTTATTAAATTTACACTCCACTCGAAGACTGCAGAGTAAGGGGCGATCTGATAGAAAGTTTTTAAGTGGATAAAAGGGACTTAATAGAAGGAGAGTTTAGTGAAATCAGTTCTTACGGCTTTTAACCAGGGGTAGGAACAAGAAGTAACGCGGATTTCCAGCTGGAAAGGCGTAGATTTAGAAAGGAATAAAGACAATAAGAAACTGGTTCACAAATAGGGTGGTGAATGAATGGCATGGTCTTCATTTAGACAAGTAGTTTAGTGCTGAGTCATTGGGGAGCTTTGAAAGGGGAGCTGGATAGGTTCATGGATGGGGATGAAAGGTGATGTAGGAGTAGTGGTTAGGTTGACATGGAACTACCACGTTGTATGCCCTCGCGGCCTTTTGTAGCTTCCTTATTTTCTTGTGTTCTTTTCTTATGTTCTTATAAACGAGATACACAGAAAACATTCCATCCAGGGCGACCAGCGGAGCGCGGCGAGACAGTGAGCCGTTGTGCTTTCGGCTCGGAGGCACAACCGAGATATTGAACACTTTTTTGACTACAGATAATACATAAGAACATGAAGAAAAGTGAAGGAAGCTACGAAGAGTCCAGAGACCTACACGAGGTAGTTCCTGTTACTTAACACGACCTACATCCACCTCTCTTCCCAAAAAAAAAAAGAAAAAAATCCATGCAAGTTTGAATCCAATCCCTTTTTAAAGACCCCTATAGGTACCTTTCCGCATTTGTGACCAACTGACGGCCATGCGAGTCCATTCCATCTTCACCCCACCCTATTTGTGACCAGTTTTCTCCCTGTGTGTATTCTGAAAATGCCCAGGGTACATATGAAATAAATAATTTGCTGAAATTACAGCAGTCATACTAATGAAAATACATAAATAAAAAAATAGGAAACAAATATATTCAACTTTAAAACCACCACAGTAAATATAGAATTTACCAGAGATGTCCTTGTTCACCTTCCTGAAGAAGAGAGGAAATAAGGTATAAAAGAACTTAACATATAGTAACGGTAACGGTCTACTCCACAATCAACAAAAAGCATGCGTAAAAGGCACAATAAGGTCGCAGTAAACCAAAGAGGGGTGCGCGAGTTTTGATAAAGGCATTGCTTGATTGATTTAATGCCGTAAAAAAGGTTAATGTGCTGACATCAAGAAGGTCATATGGCACTATGGCAAAGCATATAAAGGGAAGGGGTGTAAGGAAATAAATACGTGAAACGATATAGGAAGGGAAAGAAACGGAATGGTTAAAGGCAGGATGTGTTAGATCAGAGTGTAGGCATGTGGATTTGTTGGAGGAAGGAGGTGAGATTTTCCGGGAGAATGTGGATTCCAGAATGTCCGCAAGACAGGAAGGTCGGGAAAGTGAGGACAAATAAAGAAAGGAACTGGAACGGGCAAGAGCTTAACATAGTGTGGTGTCTAAATATGGGTTCGGGTTCGTTCGACTCTGGGTTGAACTTTTTATCTAAGAACTTTAGATGTTGGCTTAGTTCTTAGGTTCTTAGATAAAACAGTTTCTTAGATATAAAGTGTCATACCCAGATCGAGAACCCGAACCCATATTAGACACACACATTTTAAGCTCCCGTTTATATACGGCCACTCAGTTACACCCACGCATTCGAAAAAAACCTCAATGATCTACTTAAGTTACCACTTTCCTAACTCAAAATTTAATTTATTTCTTAACTAATCATTTACCTTAAAGGAACTCATTTCAAATATAAGAACTCTATACCTAAAGCCCTTATTTCTAACATAATTTACGAGATTCAAATGTTCTAAGTTGTAACCGCTAGATACGTTCGGCGATACGAAAGGAATCTAACCCTTAGGCTTTCTCAGCATAAGGTGGTTTCTGCACGTACTTGCGCCCATTTCTTTCACCTTCGCAATCTGCATCCGCTCACACGACTCACATGAATTTATTGACATCACCTTTTATCTATCAATGCTTTAGTATCCTATCCAAGGCAACACTACCTAGTGGACCTAAATTATTAAAATCCATACACATCAAGCGCATCTGTCCCCCTGATCTTAATAACCAAGTCACTTCACACCAACTACTATACTCCAATGACTATCACTGTTTCGATTGCCCGACAAGGAATTTGAGGGGTAGGCACTCGGTTTCGATTCGCCCCCACAAGCTGAAATTTACCCACGAAACTAGTGTTCTTCAGCTCTCCCTCTACCAACTCAGACAGCATACACCCCAAGGTCCCGTTAAGTAACAAATTATATTATATTTATTAGTTAGTAATTTTTGAGTAATATAGGAATACTTTATTGTTTCTTAAGAGATAATTTTTTAGATGTTCGCTTTTTATCATTGCCATATATTACATTTTTAACTATTTTAGCCTGATGATGCCAGGTGCCTTTGGCGAAGACGTTGCGCATAAACAACTCCCAAGTATTACTAGTGTCTTTGTCACCCTGAAATTCATGTGTCCTACCAACTAATAAAATCAACTATATATATATTATATATATTATATAGTATATATATATTATCTAATATAGCTATATATCAAAAGGGAAACATAGATTATTTCGCGAGCAAACTTTACTAAAGTTGTATGTAATTTATGCTGTATTTTTCGCCTTCTGAATATACGGTAGTACTACACCTTCCCCCCCTCTTACAGGACGTGTTCTACATACACCTTCCACCCCCCTCTACAGGACGTCAGGTAACATGCACCTTCACCGAGAAGCAGCCTCTCGGTGTGAACTAAAATTAATTAGATTGCGACAGGAACCTCGGGGACACTGGATACAGCCTCTCATTCAGTCATCTCACCATACATTGAAATTGAATTGAATTAATGCTAAAAAAGGAAAATGTGTGCCCCACGTCAGAGTTCCATGGGCCTATAAGCACAGGCATAACAAGGGGAGGGATATGAAAAATAGCGAAACGGGTGAGGGCAGGGGAAAGAATGGAATGTTACAGCAAGGATGGTTAGATCAGATCAAGGATGTGTGGATTTGTTTGAGGAAAGGAGGTAAAATTTTCCAGGGAGAAGGAGGCGGAATTCCGTATAATGGCCCCGCGCAAGACACGAGTCCGGGCCAAGGGAAGACAAATGAGGGAAGGAACAATAGGGAACGGGCAGGAGTAGATCGGGGGGCCAGAATATAGGGCATGTTGGACAGTGAGAGGAGCTTGGCGGGACACTGGTTCAGCCGTTATTAATTCGCTATCATGCTATTATCCCTGCTTGTTCCATATAACGTTTTCTTTTCCTGCCGTATCCATACTAACCCTGTCGTCTCTCTATTCATCCATATCATCTTTCCATTATTTCATTTAGTCCTCTCTCCTTAATCATTCTATTGCATTCTTTCCCCGTAAGTAGGAAAGCCTTCACAGGAAGTTTATGACCCAGGGTACGCCGCTCATTCATTCATCTCGCCATCATTATATTTCCTTTCTGTTCCTCGCTGTGTTCCTTGCCTTCGCTACTCATTACCTTTAAGAAAGAGTAGTGGAATGATTCTGAAGTTTTAATATGTAAAATGAAAGATACGTAACGAATACACCTTATAGAACATCATATGTTCCCCTCTAGAGGCCGAAGCATTAGTTATTCAACCATCGACATTTGCTTTTCTCACAATACATTTCGTCGATAGTCGAACTTTTGTGTCGTGATGGTGATGGATATTCGTGGTTCATTTTCATTGGAAAGGAATCGTAGTTTAGATTTTTCTTTCTTTGAATAGTGCCTGATTTTGATTTTGATTTTGGTATATTTTGTTTGGAGAATCAAGAGAACTGGTAACAAACAAAAGAAAACGGAAAGATCAATTCAAACTACAACAATAAGGAACTTTACAAAACGATATATTATATGCAAAGATCTCATTCTTCAAATTCTAACTAATTTCTTTTAGTCTCTCTATTTTCTTCTAATCATTATCTTCTCCGTAGTATAAAAGTAGCATAGTCGGACCTCATAGGACGTTTATAGACACTTGGTACAGCCTCTTGTCCTATCATCAGCCTCCTCTGTATCAAGCATTATATTTCCGTTTCTGTTTCCATCACGTTCTCCTTCCTGTCAATTCATTTTATTCTCCGCATTTCCTCCCAATCATTCTATCTTACTAGAACTGGGAGAAAAAAGTAATTGTCAGTTTGGTTTGTGTCTTCGCCTTATATCCCACTGAGTCAAAATGATGACAATGAATATAGATATTTTTTTTTTAATACTATCTATACCTTTATTAATATATTATACAGTATCTATACTAATCTATTCCTTATATAGTATAGTTTATTATACCTTTTAATGCATTTATATGATTCAAGGAGGGTAGCTGGAGATGACGGTGACATGGGGAAGCTTGGCCTGGTGACGGGGGAAGCCTGGCCTGGTGCACGGAGGGAAGTTTGAACCTGCTGGACGGGAGAAGCTTGTACCTGGTGACCCGGGGAAGCGTTGGCCGTGGGTGAACCGTGGGAAGCTTGGCCTGGTGCCCCGGGGGAAGCTTCTGGCCTGGTGACGGGGGAAGCTTGGCCTGGTGACGGGGGAAGCTCAGTGACGTCACTGCAACCCAAATACCGTCCACTCAGAGTCTCGCATGACGAACCTATGATACTGACACATCAAACATTATGTATTTCGTTGTTATGTGAATCCTTCGTTGGTTGTTTTGTATTCCTTTACTAATTGATTGATGTTTATGCCACAAGGGGATATAGCCAGAACATCGAGGCCATATGTTCCTTCAATACGGAACTCTGGAATATTCTACCTTTTATTTCTTATTTGTTCAACCTTAAATACCTGTTACCTGAAGGCTGCGAGGTGAGCAGTATTCTAAACGGGCTTCTAGACACTATGATGTCTTCACTTTTTAGATAACTTATACTACATAACACTTTAATACTATGGTCAATTTTTTAAAAAACTTTTTACTATATTTTTTTACACTTTTTTTCTTTACATTTATTTTCAACAACTTTTTACTACACAGTCTTTTAAATTAAACTCTTTTGACTAAAAAAACAGTCTTTTCACACTTTTTTACTACACAGTTTTTTTCACACTTTTTACTACACAGTTTTTTCACAACATTTTTGACTACACATGTTTTTCAACACTTTTTTACTACGCAAGTTTTTCAACATTTTTACTACAGTCTTTTCAACACTTGTTACTACCATCTTTTCAGCACTTTTTACTACGCATCTTTGCAACATTTTTTTCTACACAGTTTTTTTTCAACACTTTTTACTAGTCTTTTCACACTTTTTACTACACAGTTTTTCAACAACACTTTTTACTACAACAGTCTTTCAACCTTTTTACCACAGTCTTTTCCACACTTTTTACTACAGTCTGTTCAACACTACTAGTTTATTTTTTAATTTTTGTTAGTACAATCTATTTACATAATATAATATAGCATATACATATGACCTATGCACTATATACACATACATCCCATATATATATACATAAAAGCATTATAATGGAGCGGGCATCAGCCCGCCCGCTGTAGCCGCGAGCCACAGTCATTTCACAGGTCGGGCTGGGCCGTGAGGTCACTCCCTCCTCCTTAGTGTTCATCATATCGTGGGGTGGGGGTGGGGTGGGGATGCGGCACACACCACCTCCACAAGCAGGCAAGGTTTTGTTCTGAACTGTGCCGCACGAGGCGGCCCGCGTTTTACTCCAGCGGGCCGACACGCTGTTTTGGCCGCCTCTGTAGCGGGGCAGGAAGCAGGTAGTGGGTCCAGGAGATGGGGGGGTCATATGAGGATAACTGCTCACCACGGCCGCTCCTTAAACCCTTTTACCCTACCCAGTCTTTTCAACGGACTTTTACTACACAGTCTTTATCAACACTTTTTTACTACAATCTTTTCACAGCTTTTTACTACACACAATTTTTTCAAAACACTCCTTGACTGACAGTTTATTTCAACATGTTTTACTACAGTTTTTTCTACACTTTTTTACTACAGTTTTTTTACCTTTTTTAACTATAACAAGTTTTTTTCTACACTTTTTACTACATAGTTTTTCAACACTTTTTACTATATAGTTTTTTCTACACTTTTTACTAAACTGTTTTTTCAACACTTTTTACTACAGTTTTTTCAACACCTTACTTTACAGTTTGTTCTACACTTTTTACTACAGTTTTCTCAACACTTTTTACTACACAGTTTTTTTTAACACTTTTTACTACACAGGTTTTTCTACACTTTTTACTACACAGTGTTTTCAACACTTTTTACTACACATTTTTTCAACACTATTTACTACACAGCTTTTTCAACACTTTTTATTACACAATCTTTTCAACACTTTTATTTTTTACTGCACAGTTTTTGCAACACCTTTTATTACACTGGTTTTTCAACACTTTTTACTACACAGTTTTTTCTACACCTTTTATTACACTGGTTTTTCAACACTTTTTACTACACAGTTTTTTCTACACTTTTTACTACAGTTTTTTCAACACTTTTTACTACACAGTTTTTTCAAAGCTTTCTACTACAGTTTTTTCAACACTTTTTACTACACAGTTTTTTCTACACTTTTTACTAGTCTTTTCTACATATTTTGCACACAGATTTTTCAACTGTTTTTACTGCACAGTCTTAATAACATTTTTTTCTAGTCTTTTCATCACTTTTTACTACATAATTTTTTCAACAATTTTTACTAGTTTTTTCTACACTTTTTACGACAGTTTTTTCAACTCTTTTTACTACACAGTGTTTACAATACTTTTTTACTACACAGTTTTTTCAACACTTTTTACTACACAGTTTTTTCTACACTTTTTACTACACAGTTTTTTTACACTTTTTACTACACAGATTTTTTTACACTTTTTACTACACAGTTTTTTTTACACTACTACACAGTTTTTTCAACACTTTTTACTAAACAGTTTTTTCTACACTTTTTACTACACAGTTTTTTCAATACTTTTTACTACACAGTTTTTTCTACACTTTTTACTACACAGTTTTTCAACACTTATTACTACACAGTTTTTTCAATAATTTTTACTACAGTTTTTCAACACTTATTACTACACAGTTTTTTCAGCACTTTTTACTACACAGTTTTTTCAATACTTTTTACTACATAGTTTTTTCTACACTTTTTACTAGTTTTTTCAACACTTTTTACTACACCGTCTTTTTCTATACTTTTTACTACACAGTTTTTTCTACACTTCTTACCACACAGTTTTAAAACACTTTTTACAACACTTTTTTTCTACACTTTTTACATACACAGTTTTTTCTACACTTTACTACACAGTGTTTTCTATACTTTTTACTACACAATATTTTCTAAACTTTTTACTACACAGTATTTTCAACACTTTTTACTACACAGTTATTTCTACACTTTTTACAACAATTTTTTTTTACATTTTTTTCTACACAGATTTTTCTACACTTTTTACTACACAGTTTTTTTAACACTTTACTACAGTTTTTTCTACACTTTCTACTAACCAGTTTTTTCAACACTTTTTACTACAGTTTTTCAACACTTTTTACTACACAGTTTTTTCAACACTTTTTACTATACAGTTTTTTCAACAGTTTTTACTAAACAGTCTTTCAACTTTTTACTACACAGTTTTTTCAACACTTTATC
>JACEEZ010009522.1:0-5000 GCA_016584305.1 Chionoecetes opilio | reverse complement strand
TGGTCTTTCTTGCCTCATTATGCAAATAAAGTATTTATTTCCAATGCGCGTCTGTTCAAATTTCTCGCGGGAAGGAAAGGGGATACTTTTTTAAAAGTTTGTCTATAATTGCAATGGCATCTGAAAATTCCTCAACGGGGCTTGATGGACTGCCCTGCCTTAAAAAGCTGCCCTATTAAATATCTCTCACGGAAGTGTAGGGTGCCATGAGTACATTTTCTGAAATTCCCCTATGGGAAGCGCGTGTTTTTGATGTGCGAACAAAGCTTGGCGCGCTGTGTTTAGAGATAAATTTTGTCTTATGAGATATCAAATAAATATTTCAAGCTTAAAAGTCGTTTCCGATACATATGGCTGTAGTGTTTGTATATTGCCAAATAAATAACAGAGTGATAGTAAAATGTGCTCGGATAGGCAAGTATTTTACCCGTGTTCTTTGGTTGCGCCTAGTCACCACAAAAAATGGATTGCTATTTATTGCAATAAAACCCCGCTAACGCCCTTAAAAACAAAACAGTATTGGGGGAAAACGAGGGAAAGAGGGGGAGACAAATTTTTAAGGGAAATAAACGAAAAAAATAAAAGAAAAAAAGGGGTGGACCGAGAGAGAGAGAGGGAGAGAGAAGGAGAAGAAGAGGAGAGAGAGAGAGGGGGAGGAAGAAAAAGGAGAGAGAGAGAGGAGAGGAGAGAGAGGGGAGAGAAAAAGAAGAGAGAAAGGAAGAGAGAAGAGAGGAAGAGAGAGAAAGAGAAAAGGAGAGCAGGAAGAGAGAGAGGAGAGAGAGAAAAGAGAGAGAAGAGAGAAAAGGGAAAGATATTTGAGTGTATTGACAATGTATTTTTACACTACAAAACCAACAAAAAAAAACTATTATATTTTATAAAACAAAATAATTATAACTATAATCTTTCCCCCCCTAAAGTAAAAATTTCAAGGGGTATTGGAAAAAAAAGGAAAAAAAAGATGATAAAATTACGATGAAAAAAAGTCCGAAAAAAGTTTAAAAAACAGACTTTTACCCCAATTTTTTTCTGGCCGGATAAAGGGTATAGAAAGAGGGGGGGCGCCACTCCCCCTAAAAAAATGTATAACCGTCAAGACAACGTTATGGGGACCCGCCCGCACATCGCTTGGGCTCCGCGCTGCTAGCCCCAAAAACTAATAAAAAAATGGAGAGAAGAAAAAACCTAACAGCCCAGAAAGGGGATAAAAAATTTTTTGAAATGCCTTGAGATTGGGGCCTGAGGCGAGGGTTTAGGAGGAGGGGAGGAGGGGGGAGGAGGGGAGGGGAGGAGGAGGAGGAGGAGGGGGGGAGGGGAGGCGAAGGATCGGAGGGGGAGGGGGGATTCCACGCATAAATAACGAAAAGAGTCAAAGGGTGTCTTCTCAATATTGTGGCCCCGGGGGGGGGAGGTAAAATCCACTGAATTTATTATGTACCAGGTGATCTCTCTTCTCTCTCTTCTCTCTCTCTCTCTCTTCTCTCTCTCTCTCTCTCTTCTCTCTCAAAGCCCCCAAAAGAGAGAGGCCCCGGGAAATTTTTGTGCACGAAGGTTCAAAAAAACCCAGGCTTGTATATGACGCCATCTTTTACCCCTTTCCGGTCTTATCTGCCCCCTTTATCGCCGCGCGGTAATTAAGTGTTTTAATGCTACAAAAAAACAACGTCTCTTTACCTACGTTGTTTGACTTTTAAATATGCGTTTTGGTACCGTCAAAAGGCCTCTTCTCTGTCTGCCCTTTGTCGTCTGTCCCTCTTAATGCATCACTCTCTTGTCTCTGTATATCTTTGTTTCTCTCTGTCTTCTGTCGTCTGTCTGTCGTCTGTCCTCTCTCATCCCCCGCACATCAAAGGTCAATGAAAATTTTTCGTGATTTTCCTCCATCATACCGTTTCTCGCACCTTTGTATGGGTTACAGAAAAAGCCCTTCATACTTTTACTACTACTATTAACTACTACACTATTGCATGAATTATTTTAAAAAAACAATCTTTAAAAGGTCATTTTTTCCCATTTTTATAAATCCCAAAATTACAAATAATTCCAAAAAAAAAAAAAAAAAAGAAGTATGCCTTAAAAAAATTGACGAAAAACCATGTTTTTTTTTAAAGCAAATTTAACTTGTTCAAAAATAGGTCAGAAATTCATCGGATTTTTTTTAATTTTTTTACAGTTAAAATAGTGCACGCATTTTTTTTTTTTTTAGTAAGTTTTGTTTCGACAAAAAGTACGCAGGTCAGGTCCCCGGCGGGAAATCAATGACCCGATTTTTAAATTTAAACCCCCCATTCCCGATGTACGTATTTACATCGGGTTTTATTTTATTTTTTTTTGTCACCTTTTTATAATGTCACCATATTTTTTTCAGCAAAGAAAACTTGATTCCAAAAAAAAAGATAAATTTATCTAAATATTATTTATTTTTTTTTCACCTTTAAAAAATTTTTTTGCAGCAATTCTGTATTTATTTTTTATACAAACTATCCATCGCCCTCAAGCAAAAACCATTAAAAAAAAAAAAGGAAAATTTTAGTGAAAAAAAATCAAAATTTTTAGAGAACCTTGTATTTTTTTTTTTTCCTACATAAACGACACACAAAAAAAGTTGAAAAAAGAAAAAATGTGAAGGAAAAAAAAACAAAAATTCCACGAGAGAGAGAGAGAGAGAGGGGGGAGAGAGGAGAGAGAAAGGAGAGAGGAAAAGGGGAGAGGAGAAAAGAGAGAGAGAGAGGAAGAGAGAGGGAGAGAGGGAGGAGAGAGAGAGAGAGGGGAGGGGGGAGGAGGGGGAAAAGGGAAAGGGGGGAAAAAAGGAGGAGGAAAACGAAGGGGAAAGGGAGGAGGAAGGGGGAAAAAAAAGGGGGGGGAAAAGGGGGGAAAAAAAGGGGGGGAAAAAAAAAACCCCCCTAAATCCTTTCCCCCCCCCATTACCATTTTTTCAATTTACGTTAATTTTCCCCTTTTTCCCCTTTTTTCTCTTTTTTTCCCCCCCTGTTACCTTTTTTTTTTTTCACCCTTTTCTTTAAAATTTTTCTCTTTCTGTTTTTCCTTTTGTTTTACCTTCCCCTTTTTTTTTTTCCCCCTTCTCCCTCTCCCCCTTCTCCCCCCTCTCCTCTCTCTCTCCTCCTCTCCTCCTCCCTCCTCTTCTCTTTTTTTTCTCCCCCTTCTCCTTTCTCCTCTCCCTCCCCTTTTTTTTTCCCCTTTCTTTGCCTTTTCCCTTTTTTTTTTTTTCTGTTTTTTTTTCTTCTCTTCTTTTTTTCTTTCCCTTTGCGTTTTTTCCCTCTCTTTCAATTTCTCCTTTTTCCCCGCCTTTTTTTCTTTCAATTTTCTGCTCCTCCTTTTAAAAAATCTCTTTTTCTACTGCTTTTCCCAAAATTTTTACTTATTTTTCTTTTCTTTTTTCCCCCTTTTTTTTTACCCTTTTGCTTTTCCCTTCATTTTCCTCTTGTCTCTCTGTTTTCTCTTAACTTTTACTTCTCCCCTTTTTTCTTTCCTTTTTGCCTTTCTATCTTTTTTATTTTTAAAATTTACTTCCCCCCCTTTTTTTACCCCTTCTTTTTTTCCCCCCTCTCACTTCTTTTCCTTTAAAAAAAATTCCAACCTAAAAATTTTTTATTCCTTTTTTTTTTTTCTTTTTACCCTTTAAAAAACCTCCTTAACTTTTTTAAAAAACTAATCTAAAATTTTTTTCTTATTGTTCTTTTAAATTTTTTTTCCCCGTACTGGTTTCCCAAAAAAAAAACTTTACCAAAAAAGTCCCCTAAAACCCGAAGGGGGCCCCCCAAATTTTTGGCCCCCCCCCCCTTTTTTTTACTTATTTTTTGCTTTTAACTCCTACGGGTTATTGGTACCTTTTTTTTTTCCCCGGCTTTTTGGGTAAAAATATAAATAAATAAAAACTTCCTTAAGGTATTTTTCCCACCAAGGGGCAACAATTTTTACAAAATAACTTTTTTTTTAAAAACCCCCAAAAAAAGGGGGGAAAATTTAAATAAGGGGGGGCTCTTTTCCAGCGAAATTTTACGGGAAATTTCCGTTAAAAACTAAAAAACACTAAAAGCATTGTTAACGGGGGGCTTGCGCCCAAAAAGGGGAAAATTTTTTGGGTTTGGGGGGTTTTTTTTTTGGGGGGGGTTTGGGGGGGGTTTTTTTTTTTTTGGGGGGTTTTTTTTTTGTCTTGTTTTTGGGTTTGGGTTTTGGGTTTTGAAAAATTTTTTTAAAAAGGCAAATTTTAAAAAAAAGAAATAATAATAAAATATAGAAGCCTAAGTGATTTTGGGGAAGTAGTAAGAAAAAAAAAATAAATAAAAATTATTTTGGGGGGAAAAAAGGAGAGAAAAAAAACCCGCAAAGAAAAAAAGAAAAATTTTCCCCCAAAAGGTTAAATTTTTTTTCCCCCTTTTTCCTTTCCTTTTCCCCCCCCCCTTTTTTTTCCCCCTTTTTCCCCCCCCCCCCCCTTTTTTTTTTTTTTGGGGGTGAAATTTTTTTGGTTTTTTTTTTTTTGTTGGCGGGCCCGCTTGGTTTTTTGGGGGGGTGGTTATAATTTTGAAAGATAAAACTCCCTTTTTTTTGGATTTGCCTTTTTTATATTTTTTATTTTTTTTCCCCCCTTTTTTTTTCCCCCCATTTCCCCCAATTTTTTTACTCGTTTTTGGTAAATTTAAAAAAAAAAATTTAACCGAAAAAAAAAAAAAATTTTTGGGGGGTTTTTTTTTTTTTTATTTCTTTTTTTTTCCTTCTTCTCCTTTTTCTCCTGTTTTTTTTTTCGCTCTTTTTTCTTTTATCTTTTTTCGTTTTTTTCATTTTTTTCTTTCCTCCCTTCTTCCCCCCTTTATCCCCCATCTTCCCCTCCTCATAACACATTTCTTCCCCCCTTTTTCCTCGCTTCTTATCCTTTCCCTTTTTGCCCCCCCCCCATTTTTTTTCCCCCCCTTTCCTTCATTACCACTTTTTTTTTTTTTTTTTTTTCTTTTTCGTTATATTTTTTTTTTTTTTTTTTTTTC
>JACEEZ010009518.1:93291-104091 GCA_016584305.1 Chionoecetes opilio | reverse complement strand
TTCTTCCATCACTCAAGTATCTCCTTCTTCTCCAATGAACATTCTAGGACTATCCTTTACTAAAAATCTGAACTGGAAATCTCACATCTCATCTCTTGCTAAAACAGCTTCTAAGAAGTTAGGTGTGCTGTGGCGTCTGCGTCCTTTTTTTCTCCCTCCCAGTTGTTTGCTCTCTACAGGGGCCTTATCCGCCCATGTATGGAGTATGTCTCACAGGTATGGGGAGGATCCACTCATACAGCTCTCCTAAACAGGGTTGAGTCAAAAGCTTTTCGTCTCATCAACTCCTCTCCTCTGACTGACTGTCTTCAATCTTTAAATCACCGCCGCAATGTTGCTTCTCTTGCTATCTTCTACCGTTATTTTCATGCTCACTGCTCTTCTGAACTTGCTAACTGCATGCCTATCCCCCTCCCGCGGCCTCGCTGCACAAGCCTTTCTACTCATTCCCATCCCTATTCTGTCCATCTTCCTAATGCAAGAGTTAATCAGTATCTTTACTCTTTCATCCCTTTCACTGGTAAACTCTGGAACTTTCTTCTTGTTTCTATTTTTCCACCTTCCTACGACTTAAATCTTTTCAAGAGAAGAGTAACAAGACACCTCCCGAACTAAATTGGCACACCCCTCTTTTGTATTACTCTCTTACTGTCTTCTTTATAGGGACTGGCAACTAAGCGGGCTTTGTGTTACCTATTTTTGTTGTGCCCTTGGCCAGTCCTTTATGATGTAAAAAAAAAAAATATGCCACGGTACAGCGTTTAATAATGATCAGAAAATTACGGCAGTTTACTATTATAGTTACACGAGTACTTGCTATAACCGCTGTTTGCATACATCGATTACGGGATATAATTTGACCAGGGAAGTGCTATTATTATCATCATTCTTTTTTTTACTACATTATTTTCATCGTCACACTATTATTGCATCACGTATCTTCCACCTCTTCGTTACACTATTATTGCATCACGTATCTTCCACCTCTTCGTTACACTATTATTGCATCACGTATCTTCCACCTCTTCGTTGCACTATTATTGCATCACGTATCTTCCACCTCTTCGTTACACTATTATTGCATCACGTATCTTCCACCTCTTCGTTATACTATTATTTAATCACGTATCTTCCACCTCTTCGTTACACTATTATTGTATCACGTATCTTCCACCTCTTCGTTATGCTATTATTTAATCACGTATCTTCCACCTCTTCGTTACACTATTACTTAATCACGTATCTTCCAACTCTTCGTTACACTATTATTTAATCACGTGTCTTCCACCTTTTCGTTACACTATTATTATATTATTCCACCTCTTTGTGACCCAAGCTTATTCAACACCCATCTTAGTTTTTTTTCCCCATACTCAATGACTCTAAAATACCACAAACAAAGCATTATATATATTATATAATATATATAATATAATATATAGATATATATATATATATATATATATATATATATATATATATTATAGTATATATATATATTATATATATACATATATTATATATATATATATATAATAAATAATTCCTTTTTACCTATGCAAACTTTTTCCTGCCAAATTTATCACGAATTACAGTTGTTATTTTTCCACATTTGTTATTTACCGGTGAAAATTATGGTCATTTTTTTATATCTTTTGAAGACTAACTCACTTATTTCACTTTTTTCTTTTACTTCTTTTCTTCAATTTCTTTTTCTATTATTCTCTTTTATTTTCATTATTCTTATTTCTCTTTTTCATTTATTTTCTTATTGTTTTCTTGGTAGTGCTTCATTACGTGTCTCATGTCTGCGACTTATCAATGTTCTCATCAACACCAAGGACATAACACCGCTATGTCTACACCAGGGTGGGTTGCTGTCGCCTCTTTTGATCTCTCCATGCACACCAACTCATATTCATTCCTACCTCACACCTAACCTTACCCAACCTAAACCAACCCAACCTAACTTAACCTAACCTAACCTAACCCGGCCCAACCTAACCTAGCCTAACCTAACTAATTAAATATTTCCCTCTGTCTACACCAATTCATATTCATTCCTACCTCGCACCCAACCTAACCTAACCTAATCTAACCTAACCTAAACTAACCTAACCTAATTCATTAAATATTTTCCTCTTTCAACCTCCTATCCACTCCCGCTACCTTTCCTTTAACTTTCAACTGATTTCCCTTTCTTAATCCCACTGTTTTCTTCCCATACGTATATTTATCCACCTTTCACCCTTCCATTAACTCCCCTTCCATCCCATCACACTCACATCCCCATCATCTCATCATCCCTTTCCTCACATCATAATCCCTAACTTGACCTCACAACCTCCCCACTCCCTCACTTTTTTATCCGTACCTTCTCCTCTTCCCCCTCATCACCACATTCCTCCCCTTCCCTCCCCTTCCTCCTCTTCCCCTTCCCCCCAGCCTCCCCCCCCCTTAACCACCACCACCACCACCACCAGCACGACCACCGCAATTATAAAGGGCAGTTCATTTCCGACTAGTTTCCAGGCCGATTCTCCACTGACAATGTGTGAAAAAGTTAATTGGATTGCGTCATGTTTTGCTCTGAATATTAAGCAGAGGAGAGGGAGGGGCGGCGGTGGCAGTGGCGGTGGTGGTGCGAGGAGCGAAAGAGCAAAAGAGAGGGAGGGAATAGGTTAGAGAGATGGGAAAGAGGTAATAAAAGTGGAGAAAAGGCAGGATATGGAATTGAGGAGGAGGTATAGAAGAGAGGGAGGGAAAGTGAGTAAAGGTTGGAAATAAAGGATCTATTACTACTACTATTACTACTACTGCTAATACTACCACTACTACTACTACTACTACTATTACTACTACTACTACTACTACTACTACTACTACTACTACTACTACTACCAATACTACTACTACTTCTACTACTACAGCTACTACTATTACTACATCTTGAATTTATCATTACTGCAATATATATTCTTACTACTACTACTACTACTACTACTACTACTACTACTACTACTACTGTTATTATCACCATCACTACAAATACAACTGCTACCAATACTACTACTACTACTACTACTACTACTACTACTACTACTATACTACTACTACTACTACTACTACTATTACTACTTTCCATCCCTCTCTTTCCTCCTTTCTCTTTCCTCTCCATCTCTCCCTCTCATGCCTACCTACCCCTGACAGCGGCTGTGGTGGGGAACTAGGAATGTCAAATATCATCTCTC
Organism: Chionoecetes opilio; assembly: GCA_016584305.1. Lineage (NCBI taxonomy): Eukaryota > Metazoa > Arthropoda > Malacostraca > Decapoda > Majidae > Chionoecetes > Chionoecetes opilio. The sequence continues at coordinate 100,840 of JACEEZ010009518.1, read as the reverse complement.
TCTCTCTCTCTCTCTCTCTCTCTCCCCCTTCTCTCTCTCTCTCTCTCTCCTCTCTCTCTCTTTTCTCTCTTCTCTCTTCTCTCTTCTCTCTCTCTCTCTCTCTCCTTTTCTCTCTCTCTCCTCTCTCTCTCTCTCCCCCTCTCTTCTCTCTCCTCTCTCTCTCTCTCTCTCTCTCTCTCTCAAGCGCTTAGTGCCTGCCCGTCTGCCATTCAGGATTAACTATTTTCAGCCAAGTACACTGTTGGTATTTAATGTGTTACTCAGCGTTAAGGGAGAGAGAGAGAGAGAGAGAGAGAGAGAGAGAGAGAGAGAGAGAGAGAGAGAGAGAGAGAGAGAGAGAGAGAGAGAGAGAGAGAGAGAGAGAGAGAGAGAGAGAGAGAGAGAGAGAGAGAGAGAGAGAGAGAGAGAGAGAGAGAGAGGAGAGAGATAATTTTAGGATATAATGAGAAAAGAAATTGGGAGGAAAGTAATGTGAAAGTAGGAGAGAAAATGAGCGTGTGATAAAGTGAATTTTTTTGAGTGAGAGAGAGAGAAAGGGTGCCTAAATATGATAGAGAGAGAGAAAGAGAGAGAGAAAGAGAGAGAGAGGAAGGGAATGAAGAGGAGGAGATGGAGGGGAGGTGAGGTAGGAAAGGTTTAGGAAGTCTAGGTTTTAGTAGATTAAAGGACTAAGCATAATAACGTTTCATCCTACTGATTACTGAAGTGACATATGCAACGAGGCTTACGGGGTGGACGGCGGCGCTGGTAACACTGACGAAGGAGGAGGTGACGGTGTTGGCAACGCTGCTGGTGGTGATGGTGTTGTACATTATATAAATTCATGTTTTTCTTTATATTATGTGATTTTTCTATATGATTTTAGTGAAGAGTAGGTAATAAAAGAGCTGACTCGCTTAGTTATAAAGGTGTTTCAAGTAGGTGAATGCAGGGTAAGTTTTGTTATTGTTATTAGTATTTTTATTATTGGTGGTGGTGGTGGTTGTTATGGTGGTGGGGGTGGTGGTTAATTTAATGAGTATTTAGTGACTATATACATTAGTAATTTAGTGACTGTATACATTACTCCATTGTAGTAGAAGGTGTGTGTGTGAGAGAGAGAGAGAGAGAGAGAGAGAGAGAGAGAGAGAGAGAGAGAGAGAGAGAGAGAGAGAGAGAGAAGAGAGAGAGAGAGAGAGAGAGAGAGAGAGAGGAGAGAGAGAGAGAGAGAGAGAGAGAGAGAGAGAGAGAAGAGAAGAGAGAGAGAGAGGAGAGAGAGAGAGAGAGAGAGAGTGTTAAGTACAGTTAAGAGTAAAGAGAGGGAAATTAAATATATAAGAAAAAAGAGAGGAAAATTATGAGGAAAAAAAATACGTAAGGAAGATGAGAAAGACTTGAAAGGGAGGATGTGGGAAGAAGAAGACTAGGGAAGAGGGTACTGGGGGAGGAGGAGGAGGAGGAAGAAGAGGAAGGGAGGAGGAGGAGGAGGAGGAGAGAGGAGGAGGAGGAGGAGGAGGAGGAGGAGGAGGAGGAGGGAGGAGGAGAAGAGGAGAGGAGGAAAAAGGAGGAGAAACTCAGGTATCAGCAGCGGCCGACGATGTCACTCAAACGGAGACGAGTTCGACACCTGGTTATCTCCTCCTCCTCCTCCTCCTACTCCTCCTCCTCCTTCCTCCTCCCTCCTCCTCCTCCTCCTCCTCCTCTTCCTCCTCCATTCCTCCTTCCCCTCCTTCTCTCTCCTCCTCCCCTCTTCCCCTCCCTCCTTCACCCTCCTTCCTTCTCCTCACACCTCCCTCCTCTCCCACATATTTCCCCTCCCTTCCCTACAACCCTCCTTTCATTCATTCCCACTCTTCTCACCACCTCCTTCCCCCCTATCTTCCTCATTCTCTCACTCATGACTGCATTAATTCCTTACCATCATCCTTTATTTGCTTTACCTGTTGCATATCTGTCCTCTTTACCTGTGTCTCTTCACCCTCTTTACTAAAATCTCCTGTCTCTTCCCTATTTTTCCCTCATTACTCCTATATCTGCCTTACCTTCTTTTTCCTTTCATTCTCTAAATATCCTGTTTCTTCACTGTATTTTACCCTCTTCCCTACTCAAAAGCGTTCTGCTCCCTAGTATGTCCCTCTCATTCTCCTACACACATCCTGTTCTACCCTAGTTTTCCCCTCATTCTCCTACACACATCCTGTTCTACTCTAGTTTTCCCCTCATTTTCCTATACACATCCTGTTCTACCCTAGTTTTCCCCTCATTTTCCTACACACATCCTGTTCTTTCCTTGTTTTCCCCTCATTCTCCTACACACATCCTGTTCTACCCTAGTTTTCCCCTTCATTCTCCTACACTCATCCTGTTCTTTCCTTGTTTTCCCCTCATTCTCCTACTCATCCTGCTCTTCCCAAGTATTTCCCTCTCATTCTCCTACTCATCCTGTTCGTCCCATGTTTTTCTTCCCCTATCTTCAGCAGCCACTACCCACTACAAACACGTCATACATCCCTCGTCTCTAAAAATGCTTCAGGCTAAGGTAGTTGAGTACGCTTGAGGACCGAAACAAGACCTGCTCTACCTGCTTTAAGCCCGCGTATCTAAACTCTTGTAAAGAGAATCGAGTATCATATATATTTTCATCCTCATTTCGGCTGCCACTCGCCGCTACACACGACTCTTGACTGACAGACACACAAAATAAAGCAAAACAAATCCTTCACAAACATGTACATATCTCGTAGTGTTCATGGTGATGGTGGTGGTGGTGGTGGTGGTTGGTGATGTGATGAGTGATGAAGATGGTGAGGAGGAGGAAGGGGTGAAGGAAGAAAGAGGAGGAGGAGAAGAGGAGGAGGAAGAGAAAGATGTGGAAGAATATGGAGAACAAAGTAAGTACCAGAATAGACAAGTTGCCTATCGATTTTTTTTTTTTTTGTAAAAGGTTGGGCAATAGATTTCTAAACTGTTAAAAATCACTCTAAACATCATAATTTCAAAGAAAAAAGAAATGAAATATATATAAATAGGGTTTTAAGTTGCCCAAATGTCACGTGCCTGCAAAAAAATCCGACGTGGTCGTGACGTCACGATCCCTACAGGCGCGGGAGGCTGTGAAGGCTGTGTACGGTGTGTTTTTTACCTCGTATATAGGGCAAGACGTCCCTTTTGACTTTTTTTTCAAAGTCCGTTTTCACAGAGTCAGAGGTATGGTAAAATTATGTAGTAAACATCATTGATTAGTCATAATATAAGCTTTTAAGGAAACTCTTTATCGAAATCCTACTGTAGAAAGTATGGCTACTAGACACAATTCTTCCTTAGAGGGAGTCTTTCCACATCCTCCTCTACCACAACTACTACCGGTACTAATAGTGAGAAAAATCATAAGAAAACATAAGTAACTACAGAAATATTAGATTACAGAAATATTGGAAGGGTGTTGGCTCAGGCCACTCTGATGATTGACTCAAGCCACTCTGATGGCGGTAAGAGTGTATTTTCAGGCTACTCTGAGCATTGGAAAGGTGTTGGTTCAGGCCACTTTAATGGCGGGTAGAGTGTACAAACAGGCAGGCCACTCTGATGATTGCAAGGATGTTGACTCAGGCAACTTAGATGGCAGGAAGGGTGTACAATCAGGCCACTCTGATGATTGCAAGGATGTGAACGCAGGCCACTCTGATGATTGGAAGGATGTTGGCTCAGGCCACTTTAATGGCGGGAAGAGTGTATAATCAGGCCACTCTGATGATTGCAAGGATGTTGCCTCAGGGATCTTAGATGGCGGGAAGGGTGTATAATCAGGCCACTCTGATGATTGCAAGAATGTGAACGCAGGCCACTCTGATGATTGGAAGGATGTTGGCTCAGGCCACTTTAATGGCGGGAAGAGTGTATACTCAGGCCACTCTGATGATTGCAAGAATGTGAACGCAGGCCACTCTGATGATTGGAAGGATGTTGGCTCAGGCCACTTTAATAGCGGGAAGAATGTATAATCAGGCCACTCTGATGATTGGAAGGAAGTTGGTTCAGGCAAATTAGATGGCGGGAAGAGTGTATAATCAGGCCACTCTGATGATTGACAGGGTGTTGGCTCAGTCCACTTTGATGCCTGGACAAGTGTAAACCCTGGCCCTGATGCCAGGATAAACCCTAACCCTAATGATTGGAAGGGTGTTGACTCAGGCCACTTTGATGATTATAAGAGAACCACCTCAAGCCACTTTGATGACGGGAAGAGTTTATACTCAGGCCACTCTAATGATTGGATGGGGGGTGACTCAGGCAACTCTAATGATTGGATGGGGGATGACTCAGGCAACTCTAATGATTGGATGGGGGATGACTCAGGCAGCTCTAATGATTGGATGAGGGATAACTCAAGCAACTCTGATGGTTGGGTGGGGGGTGACTCAGGCCCCATTGATGGTGGGAAGAGGAGTGACGCAGACAATTTTTGCGGTGTTGCGGCCTCGCGAGTTCGCCACTCAGCAAACAAGTTCTTTACGGTGACGTAGCACTCCAGCACGTTGCTCAGGGCGCCCTTAATGTGCAGCCTTCGTCGTGCTGCATCCACGAAGATGAGGATGGAGAAGCGGCCTCCCAGGTGGTGGAGGTAACGCTTCCCGGCCCGTGTCTGCAGCCGCTGCATGAATCGTCGAGCCACCACGAGGCTTCGCCGCACCACGCTTTTGGCCTCCTCGTCCTCCCCTGCGACGGCTGTAAGTTGTGACTCATGAATAATTTTGGACCCTCACGGGGTCTGCCTCCTACAGGGGGAAGGACCTGCTCTCCTTCCTCCTCAAGCACGTCCTCCACCATAATGTGTTTGACCTCCTGCGAGGCTGTGTCTTGCAGGGGAGGCTCGTCCTGCTGTCCTCAGTCCTGGGCCTCGCTGGCAGCCTCCTCCGTCACGCTTGGTGCGGGCAAGGGCACTGCCTCGCTTCCCTTCTCGTGGGGGCGGTGGTGGCGCGCCAGGGTGTGCCGTGCCCAGGAGTACCCCGCCACCAGGACCACAAACACAACCACCACCGCCAAACACACAATCAACACGAAGCAGAGCACAAACGTCTTGTGTTCCTGCTCGGCCTTCTGGACCTGCCTCTCCAGGCAGGCCAGACGTTCCTTGCTGCCCACCAGCATGGGAAGCACCTCCCCCCAGCTGTCACCCAGGGGGAGGCCGCACTCCGCCAGGGGATCCCTTGGGGACGCCAGCCACAAGGCGGCCACCAGGTGCCCCCGCACCTTCCCCAGTACGGTGGTGTGGGGCCCTGCGTCCCTCCAGGCCCTCATCCCCTGGCGCAGTTTGTCGGCCTACAGCACCAAGCCCCGCAGGACGAGGGTGATCCCGACCTCCATCACCAAGACCAGCGCCAGGCAGAAGTATCGTGAGGAAAAGAGTGAAAGGACCCGCGGCGAGATGGATCGTCAAAAGGGGATGGTAGTGGAGGGCGATCTGCACTGAAACAAAGGGTCACCGCCTGGCCCTTACAGGGTCACGCCGTTGTGTTTTGCATCACCTAACATCCGAGTAACATTATCATCTATAAGATCAATGTAATACTGTTACCCTCATGTATTGATATTATTTGTTGACGCTGTGATTTGCGGGGACTTAACTGTGCCTAAAATGTTTGGCACACAGTGCCAAAAATGTTTGAGGGCCAAATATTTATGAGTGCCAAAAAAGTTTAGTGCCAAAATATTTTGAGTGGCAAAAAATTTTGAGTACCAAAAAATTTTGAGTGCCAAATTTTGTGTCAAAACATTTTGCGTGTCAATTTTTTTTGAGAGCCAACATTTTTTAAGTGCCAATAAATTTTGAGAGCCAAACATTTATGAGTGCCAAAAAATTGTGCCCAAAATTTGAGTGCCAAAAATTTTGGAGTGCTAAAAATTTTTGAGTACCAGAAATGTTTGAGTGCTAACAATTTTTGAGTGCCAAAAATGTAACTTCTGTTTTCTTTTGTATAACTACAGTATGTGTACTAACATACACGGAATAGCTATACGTTACTTCATCCTGTGTTCATCTATGTAGTATGCTGTGTAAAAATATTTAAAAGAATGGTATATCTTTTCATAAATTATTTTTCCCTCTCTTCCCTTTACTGGCAGCACTTTGGTAAAGATAAGAAAAAGTTTGCAGGAAGAAATATGTTACTTCTCTGAAGGTTTTTATAATACACCTTTTCACTCTCAAATTTGAACAACAGAACTTCAACATAAAGCAAATGAATTTAAAAATATAATAGATGAATTTTTTCTTTTGATTTGAAATTCAATTATTTTAATTTGAAGTTCAGTTATTTAATTTAAACGTCAGTTGTTTTAATATAAACTTTAGTTATTTTAATTTAAACTTCAGTTGTTTAAATTAAAACTTCAGTTGTTTTAATTTAACCTTCAGTTGTTATAATTTAAACTTCAGTTGTTTTAATTTGAGATTCACTTGTTTTAATTTGAAGTTCAGTTGTTTTAATTTGAAGTTCAGTTGTTTTAATTTGAGAGTGAAAAGGTGTAGATTGTACACGCCCAGTGTACACAACACCGGGCGTGTACATCCACCATACACAAGCGGCGTAGCCAGCCACCATCGCTTCCTTATCTTGTATTTTTGGGGAATTGAGATGAATATCTTTCCTGGTGTTGACCTGCCAGTGTTAGTGCACATTGGCACATAGCACCAATGATGTATATTTCCCCTTTCCTTTGACATATGGCTTTGCTGGTGTCATTATAGGTAAACACGCCGTACACAGCCTTCGCAGCCTCCCGCGCCCGTATGGATCGTGACGTCACGACATGGCGGACGTTTTTTCGAGCAATTAACTTTATCACCACTTTTACAGCACGAATTCAAGTTTTTGGGTAGGAATTATATATAGTATGCCACTCTACAAACATGGCAGAACCCATTTCTTAAGTCTTCTCATAACAGACAGCTTGTCTATTCTGAAACCCCACCCACCCCCCCACCCACCCACCCACCCACCCACCACCCACCCACCCACCCACCCACCCACCCACCCACCCACCCACCCACCCACCCACCCACACCACACCACCCACCACCCACCCACCACCCACCCACCCACCACACCCACACACACACACACACACACACACACACACACACACACACACACACACAACACACACCACACACCACACACACACACACACACACACACACACACACACAACACACACACCCACACACACACACACACCACACACACACACACACACACACACACACACACACACACACAGCAATACTATTCGCCTTGTTGTAATATAAATATCAGATAGTAAACAAATCTAAACTATTTTCCTTTATGTTTGAAATATTATTGACTGTCAAGTTCACTATCTATTACGGACAGCCTGATTGGATACAGACTTTAAAATAATACATCTATTAAAGTTATTAAATGTTTATTATTGTGTCTGTCGAATTCCTGTCAAAAGTTTTCATCGGCGACTCTGAGCGCTGAGCAGACAGACAAATCAGCGCCGCCAGTCAGTGCTCAGCAGAATTATGTACACACTTTTCTTGGCT
>JACEEZ010009518.1:75791-85791 GCA_016584305.1 Chionoecetes opilio | reverse complement strand
TTGGTTCAGGCCACTTTAATGGCAGGAAGAGTGTATAATCAGGCCACTCTGATGATTGCAAGGATGTTGACTCAGGCAACTTAGATGGCGGGAAGAGTGTATAATCAGGCCACTCTGATGATTGCAAGGATGTGAACGCAGGTCACTCTGATGATTAGAAGGATGTTGGCTCAGGCCACTTTAATGGCGGGAAGAGTGTATAATCAGGCCACTCTGATGATTGGAAGGATGTTGCCTGGTCAAACTTTTCCGTCTATGTCTATCTACTTCCACCTTTCCTTCTTGCTGGAAGTTTGCTCACATCCAACCTGTTCCTAAGAAGGGTGACCGTTCTAATCCTTCAAACTACCGTCCTATAGCTTTGACTTCCTGCCTTTCTAAAGTTTTTGAATCTATACTTAATAAGAAGATTCTTAAGCATCTATCTGCTCACAATCTTCTATCTGATCGTCAGTACGGTTTCCGTAAAGGGCGATCTACTGGCGATCTTCTAGCTTTCCTAACTGAATCTTGGTCATCCTCCTTTAGGGGTTTCGGTGAAACTTTTACTGTGCCCTTGACATATCAAAAGCTTTTGATAGAGTCTGGCACAAATCTTTAATTTCCAAACTACCCTCATTTGAGTTCTATCCTTCGCTCTGTACCTTCATTTTAAGTTTCCTTTCAAACCGTTCTATTGCAGCTACTGTAGACGGACATTGTTCTTCTCCTAAATCTATCAATAGTGGTGTTCCCCAGGGTTCTGTCCTATCACCCACTCTCTTTCTATTATTCATTAATGATCTTCTAAGTCTAACTCAAAGCCCTATCCACTCCTACGCTGATGATTCTACCCTGCATTTTTCAACGTCATTTATTAGACGTCCAACACAACAGGAACTAAGTATTTCACGGAGAGATGCCACCGAGCGCCTAACTTCTGATCTTTCTATAATTTCTGATTGGGGCAAAGGAAACCTTGTTTTGTTCAATGCCTCAAAAACCCAATTTCTTCACCTATCTACTCGACAAAACCTACCAGATAAGTATCCCCTCTTCTTCAATGACACTCAACTGTTTCCTTCTTCTATAATGAATATTCTAGGACTATCCTTTACTAAAAATCTGAACTGGAAATCTCACATCTCATCTCTTGCTAAAACAGCTTCTATGAAGTTAGGTGTGCTGTGACGTCTGCGTCCTTTTTTTTCTCCCTCCCAATTGCTTGCTCTCTACAGGGGCCTTATCCGCCCATGTATGGATTATGTCTCACATGTTTGGGGAGGATCCACTCATACAGCTCTCCTAAACAGGGTTGAGTCAAAAGCTTTTCGTCTCATCAACTCCTCTCCTCTGACTGACTGTCTTCAATCTTTAAATCACCGCCGCAATGTTGCTTCTCTTGCTCTCTTCTATCGTTATTTTCATGCTCACTGCTCTTCTGAACTTGCTAACTGCATGCCTCCCCCACTCCCGCGGCCTCGCTGCACAAGACTTTCTACTCATTCCCATCCCTATTCTGTCCATCTTCCTAATGCAAGAGTTAATCAGTATCTTTACTCTTTCATCCCTTTCACTGGTAAACTCTGGAACTCTCTTCCTGTTTCTATTTTTCCACTTTCCTATGACTTAAATCTTTTCAAAAGAAGAGTAACAAGACACCTCCCGAACTAAATTGGCCTACCCCTTTGTTTTTATTTTATTCTCTTACTGTCTTCTATATAGGGACTGGCAACTAAGCGGGCTTTGTGTTACCCATTTTTGTTGTGCCCTTGGCCAGTTCCCTGTGATGTTAAAAAGAAAAAAGAAAAAGAAAAAATTAGATGGCGGGAACAGTGTATAATCAGGCCACTCTGATGATTGACAGGGTGTTGCCGTCCACTTGATGCCTGGACAGTGTACCCTGGCCTATGCCAGGATAAACCCAACCCTGATGATGGGTGGACAAGTGTAAGCCCTGGTCCTGATGCCAGGATAAACCCTAACCCTGATGATTGGAAGGGTGTTGACTCATCCCACTCTGATGATTATAAGGGAACCACCTCAAGCCACTTTGATGATGGGAAGAGTTTATACTCAGGCCACTCTGATGATTGGATGGGGGGTGACTCAGGCAACTCTAATGATTGGATGGGGGCTGACTCAGGCAACTCTAATGATTGGATGGGGGATGACTCAGGCAACTCTAATGATTGGATGGGGGATGACTCAGACAACTCTAATGATTGGATGAGGGATGACTCAAGCAGCTCTGATGGTTGGATGGGGGATGACTCAGGCCCCATTGATGGTGGAAAGAGGAGTAACGCAGACAATTTTTGCGGTGTGGCGGCCTCGCGTGTTCGCCACGCAGCAAACAAGTTCTTTACGGCGACGTAACACTCCAGCACGTTGCTCAGGGCGCCCTTGATGTGCAGCCTTCGTCGTGTTGCATCCACGATGATGAGGACGGAGAAGCGGCCTCCCAGGTGGTGGAGGTAACGCTTCCCGGCCCGTGTCTGCAGCCGCTGCATGAAGCGTCGAGCCACCACGAGGCTTCGCCGCACCACGCTTTCGGCCTCCTTGTCCTCTCCTGCGAAGGCTGTAAGTTATGACTCATGATAATTTTGGTCCCTCACGGAGTCTGCCTCCTACAGGGGGAGGACTTGCTCTCCTTCCTCCTCCAGCACGTCCTCCACCATAATGTGTTTGACCTCCTGCGAGGCTGTGTCCTGCAGGGGAGGCTCGCCCTGCTGTCCTCGGTCCTGGGCCTCGCTGGCAGCCTCCTCCGTCACGTCTGGTGCGGGCAAGGGCACTGCCTCGCTTCTCTTCTCGTGGGGGCGGTGGTGGCGCATCAGGGTGTGCCGTGCCCAGGAGTACCCCGCCACCAGGACCACAAACACAACCACCACCGCTATATACACAATCAACACGAAGCAGAGCACAAACGTCTTGTGTTCCTGCTCGGCCTTCTGGACCTGCCTCTCCAGGCATTATTATTCATTAATGTGTTCAGCTACCTGCCTCTCCAGGCAGGCCAGACGTTCCTTGCTGCCCACCAGCATGGGAAGCACTTCCCCCCAGCTGTCACCCAGGGGGAAGCCGCACTCCGCCAGGGGATCCCTTGGGGATGCCAGCCACAAGGCGGCCACCAGGTGCCCCCGCACCTTCCCCAGTACGGTGGTATGGGGCCCTGCGTCCCTCCAGGCCCTCATGCCCTGGCGCAGCTTGTCGGCCTACAGCACCAAGCCCCGCAGGACGAGGGTGATCCCGACCTCCATCACCAAGACCAGCGCCAGGCAGAAGTATCGTGAGGAAAAGAGTGAAAGGACCCGCGGCGAGATGGATCGTCAAAAGGGGATGGTAGTGGAGGGCGATCTGCACTGAAACAAAGGGTCACCGCCTGGCCCCTACAGGGTCACGCCGTTTGTGTTTTGCATCACCTAACATCCGAGTAACATTATCATCTATAAGATCAATGTAATACTGTTACCCTCATGTATTGATATTATTTGTTGACGCTGTGATTTGCGGGGACTTAAAAAAAAAAATTGTGAGGACTTAATAAATACAATTTTCTAAAACTCTTTAAAATACACGATAAGTAAACTATTTCCCACCTAATCGTTACGTTTTTTTAAGATATTGTATAACTTCTAAAAATCAATTAGCATACAGTGTTTAGCCTGCCCGGGGAAGGCGGCAGCAACCCTAATATAAGCATTGTCCTAATGATAAATGACAATATTGGGAAAGCATTTGCCCACGCGCTGACCTTCCAGTACAAGATGGACAAAGGGCTTATGAATTCCCGCATTAGGGTTTCCATGCCGGAATTAAATGCTCAATGATTATAGTGACAGGTCCGCTGCATGGGCACGGCCTCGGTGTTTCCCTCCCTCCCTGGGCTGTGCCGCCTCCATCCTGATGTGCTTGTCTGGCTTTGTGAAGATCTTAGGAATGTTTATACTGATCATGAATAAAAGTGCTTAGATGCTAGAGATGATAATAATATTAATGATATTAATAATATTATTATTATTATTATTATTAATATTAATGGTAATAATAATAATAATAATAATAATAATAATAATAATAATAATAACAATAATATAATAATAACAGTAATAACATTAATCATTATCAGTATTATTTGTGTTAATAATATAACAATAAAAATGACTAGTCAAATAATGACAAGTTATTTCATCGCCACAGGCAGGAATCGAACACCCGTACGGTCGTCTGTGCCCGGTTCAGCTTGATGACTTTTCCATTCATCAGTTTTCCATTATCTCTTTTAACTATTGATAAATGCAATGTTATGAGAAAAAGACACATTTACAATTTTCTCAAATACATGAATTCCAAGTTGATTATGCTAAGGCTCATTAGGAAGCTCTATGTCTGTTCTATCTATGCTATCTTTAGCAAACACAGGCCATTGGCCCCACCCACCAATAGCTATGGTTAACAACCCTACGACTACTAGGGGAAGGTGGGGTAAGATGCCCCGCCGGGGCTAAACAACCCCGCCGGGGTTTTTCTTCTTTCTTAACTCTCCCGCCAATCACCTGATTTGGTAGTCACCACAATCCCTTTGCACTCACAGGAACTAATGGTATTAACATGGAGCACATTTGCTGGCTGCAGGACGACTTTTCTTGTTTATGCATCATTTCATGTAAGTTTTAGTGTCTTTGGGATTACCTAGTTGAATAATAATAACTGTAGAGCTTCATTTATGGTTATGGAGGGTTGCTAGAGGATGTCTAGACCTTTTCACTCTCAAATTAAAACAGCTGAACTTCAATTTAAACAACTGAACTTCAAATTAAAACAACTGAGCTTCAAATTAAAACAGCTGAACTTCAAATTAAAACAAGTGAATCTCAAATTAAAACTGAAGTTTAAATTAAAACAACTGAAGTTTAAGTTAAAACAACTGAAGTTTATATTAAAACAACTTAAGTTTAAATTAAGATAACGGAACTTCCAATTAAAATAACTGAACTTCAAATTAAAATATTTGAATTTCAAATAAAAAGAAAGAAAATCATCTATTATATTTTGAAATTCATTTGTTATATTTTGAAGTTCTGTCGTTTTAATTTGAGAGTGAAAAGGTGTATTATGAAAACCTCCAGAAAAGTAACATATTTCTTCCTGCAAACTTTTTCTTATCTTTACCAGCGTGCTGCCAGCAAAGGGAAGAGAGGGAAAAAATTATTTATGAAAAGATATACCATTCTTTTAAATATTTTTGCACAGCATACTGCATAGATAAAGCAACACAGGATGAAGTAACGTATACCTATTCCGTGTATGTTAGTACACATACAAAGTTATACAAAAGAAAACAAGTTGCATTTTTGGCCGTAAATTTTTTTAGCACTCAAAAGTATTTGGTACTCAAAAATATTTGGCACTCGAAAATTTTGGCACTCAAAAATGTGTGGCACTCAAAAATTTTGGGCACTTAAATTTTTTGGGTACTCAAAATGTTTTGACACTCAAAAACTTTTGGCACAATTTTTTTTTTTGGCACTCTGGCATGTGATCTGCGTCTGATGCCGGACACGAACAAACACGAACTCAAATTAACCTTTCGTACGGATCGCCTAAACATCTTTATATTCGTATGTGTATTGTTGGTGCAAGTAGAGAATCACGAACATATAGGAGGATGCAAGTAGTACGTCTGTAGTTCACTTCATGCAGTATAACAAGTTCATCAAGCATTCATAAATTAAAGAATGATCAGAAATGTGGCGTTCTTCCTTCGTGAATCATTAAAACCTCTGTAGAGTTTAATGTCTAGTGTACGATGTTGAAAAAGCAGTTACAATGACATTAAGTTAGGCTTAGATGATCATTAAGCAACGATACTTACATTTACACACACACACACACACACACACACACACACACACACACACACACACACACACACACACACACACACACACACACACACACACACACACACACACACACACACACACACACACACACACACACACACACACACACACACACGCACACGCACACACACACATACACACGCACACACACGCACACACACACAAACACACATCATCTTCTACATTAGTCAGTGGGCGGAGGAGCGAGGGATGTGCAGACAGGTGGTAACATTTCCTGCAGTACCCAAGAGCCCCTGAATCATTAGCGTGCCAGGTGTGGGTTCTGAGTCTTCACATCGGAGACTATTACCACCCTGGCTTTACCCGGTGCTGAGTCACATGTTTGGCGAGGCGCTGAACATGACATAATGCTGAAGAACAGAACATGAATCCTAAAAAAAATGGTGACATCAAAATATTGAAACCTTGACAACCTTCTTGCCTTCCTCCACAAGAGTTTGTAACCACAAATTAAAAAAATATAAAAATTGCACGCTGGCTAAAAGAGAAAAAATAAATGCGAACACGTAAACGTCAGAACACAATAAAAAAAGAATAAAAATGCAACATATAACAAATAAATTAAGTAAACGTGAAAAGGAAAAATACAATTAAAATAAATATAAATTTAAAAGGTAATAATATAATAATATCGATAAATAGACAAATAAATAGATAAATAAACCAACAAAAACGGTAGAAAATGTAGAGAAAAGAAGTAGAATAGTTTTACAACGAAGCCTCCAAAGGAAAAAAATAACTCATGCTCAACTAGAGGAAATTACTCACAAAACATGAAAAGAAAATACACACAACATGAAAAAAAAAAAAAAAAACCCTGTGATCTGAAGATGAAAAACAATCCAGAGGGAAAAATGCGAATGCAAAAAAATATAAAAGGATGAAGTAACGAATGAACACAACATGAAAGTAAGATACCAGGAATGCTCCAAATGAATTCAAGCAGAGTAAAGAAAAGAAAGAAACTTGATCAACTTAATGTTTGTAGACAGTGATGAACTAAAAAAAAGGTAATTTAAAAAGGAACTAAGCACAATGAGAAATGTAATTTTTACAAGAAATGAAAAGAACACACAACTCAAGAAAAAACACAACAAAAAACAATCAAGAAATCAACACACAAACACACACACACACACCACACACACACACACACACACACACACACACACACACACACACACACACACACACACACACACACACACACACACAACACACACACACACACACACACACTACACACACACACAACACACGTACCACACACACACACGACACACACACACACACACACACACACACACACACACACACACACCACACACCACACACACACACGACACACACACAACCACACACCACAACCACACACACACACACACACACACACACACACGTACACACACACACACACACACACACACACACACACACACACACACACACACACACACACACACACACACACACACACACACACACACACACACAACACACACAACACACACAACACCACACACACACACACACACACACACACACACACAGGATGTAACAACAAAGCAGGAAAACCTTAGAGGAGAACAATGGACAAGAGAGATATTACTCCTGTCTTTTTCCTTAATAAAAGAAAAAATCTAAGTATAAAACACAACACACACACACACACACACACACACACACACACACACACACACACACACGCACACACACACACACACACACACACACACACACACACACACACACCACACCACACACACACACGCACACAACACACACAAACAGGACTTTTCGAGATCGGTAACACAAGGATGCGCTGGAAATCTAACAGGCTCGCCGGTGTAGCTTGTTCATTCCGTGTTTTCTAAAGCTTATTTTGAAAGACAGTTTTGTTCTTGTGTCTTTGGCCTTCAAACCGGTCTGGCGAGCTTAGTGCAAGGAGTACAAGGTAAAACACCAGACGCAACAGGACAGGTGTTCCAAGAGCTTTCTCACTTCATACAGGAACTACCTCGTGTAGGTCTCACGGCCTCTTGTAACTTCCTTATTTTCTTATGTTCTTATGTTCATACCATTACTACGTCTCTCTCTCTCTCTCTCTCTCTCTCTCTCTCTCTCTCTCTCTCTCTCTCTCTCTCTCTCTCTTCTCTCTCTCTCTCTCTCTCTCTCTCTCTCTCTCTCTCTCTCTCTCTCTCTCTCTCTCTCTCTCTCTCTCTCTCTCTCTCTCTCTCTCTCTCTCTCTCTTTTTCAACACTTCTAGGTCACCTTTGCAATGATGACTCGACTCCCCAAACCTTCCTTCCTTCCCTTGCATTCCTTCTCCACAGATATGTATCCTGCACATCCTACCTCTGTTCAACCACCACACCCTCACCCTCGCCCTGTCACATCTATCCTCGCCCTGCCACATCCCTCCACGCCCCACCACACCCGACATCCCTCAACTGACTGCGAGATGATTCCATTTAATACGTTGAGGATGAAGCCAAGCGATCATTTAACGCTTTAAACATTCCAACTATTTTTACAGGTTGACTGAGAGGATAAAAGCTTTTAAATCCTTCCCCGGGTGGTTTTCAACTCATGCTGTGACGAATATAAGCTCAGTGTGTGAAACATTTTAGCGTTAAGAGGTTGAATATATATACAGAGACGGACAGACAAGACTTTCTTATACATTGTTAGGAGGCATGTGGCTCTAGAGTATAGGTGTCTCTGGATACAGGGAACGGTGCCATCTCTCACTAAACGCTCAGCCACAGTTTCTATATTTATTTTCCACTATAGCACCACACTCTAGCGCAGCACACATGAAGCAACACCACAAGTCAGGAAACAGGACGAAATGGAAACACCCACCCATGCCACACCACACGGCATCATATCACCACAATCCCACTCTTCCCCATCACCAGTCACCACACAACACCACCTCGCGCATTACCACACCACACCACAACCCTCCAAACCTCAACACGCCCCACCACACCACGAAGCAACCAATCAAGGGAGGATGACACACCATCTGGCCAGCTTCCCTCAGTAAATCACAACAGACTGCTTCACCTGGATGGACTGAAGGGTAAAATGGTGGCAGCGGTGGGATAACAAGACATGATATAAACGGGTAACAAGGGCGTGTCTGTTGCTCTTCCGGTGTGTGAAAGGCGATTAGTCTGGCGTCATGGCATGTGTCTTAAGCCGTGGAAAACCAATTATTGGCTCACGCGATATGTTAACCTACTTCGCCTCCTCTGACCACACCAATACGTCAGGTGGTCACGGGGGTGGAATGTGACGATCTAATGGACATGATGACGCCCTCCTTCACCATGCAAGCTCTACAAGTGATGGCATGTCGGGTATCTGCGACGAGGAGGCTCACTTCCGATTTTGGGACTTTGATATGCATAACAGCAGTACGGCATGGAGGTTATTGGGGCGGGCCTTAGCATTCTTCATGGACCGCGGCGGGACAGTAAACAAAGGGACTTCATGAGCCGTTGACTATCTCAGTGGCGTTCCTATAGGTCAAGGTACCCCAAAGAATATGACCAGTAGCTCAAAACATCGTGGGTTTATTTTAAAATGTGGTCAATTATTTAAGCTTTTCGACGACCTCCTCCCCACCGGCCCTGGTTTTTCTCGTTGACAGAATGGGTATTGAGGAGAAAAATCTGCGTCCACCTCACCCACTCGTCACCCAATATGCCAACCCAGGGTCCTTTTCCTTAGCTTCCCGTTGCTTAAATTTTGTAGCCTAACTCACGTACCGGGCCACGCCATGCAAGCTCACAGGCAAAGATACTGCAGTTTGATGGTGGTGAGAATGTAAATAAAAAAATTGAAAAAGTAAGGAAGAGGATGCGACTAAAAAATAAATGCAGTGAGTGAAGTCTTGTAAAAGTAAGAGAGAGAGGGAGAGAAAGAGAGAGAAAGAGAGAAAAGAGAGAGAGAAAGAGAGAAAAGAGAGAGAGAGAGAGAGAGAGAGAGAGAGAGAGAGAGAGAGAGAGAGAGAGAGAGAGAGAGAGAGAGAGAGAGAGAGAGAGAGAGAGAGAGAGAGAGAGAGAGAGAGAGAGAGAGAGAGA
>JACEEZ010009518.1:65791-68291 GCA_016584305.1 Chionoecetes opilio | reverse complement strand
GTGGCACCACATTAATAACCCCCCTCACCCTCCTCCTCGTGCCCTTAGGCTTGAGGTTACTAGGAATAAATTTTAGGGCCGTGATCCTTGCGGCCCTTTTTTTGTGGTAAGGAAAAAAGGGAAACACTGAGACGAGGTGACGATCCACGTGCAGGAAGGGGGGCGAGAGAGAGAGAGAGAGAGAGAGAGAGAGAGAGAGAGAGAGAGAGAGAGAGAGAGAGAGAGAGAGAGAGAGAGAGAGAGGAGAGATGAGAGAAGAGAAGAGAGAGAGAGGGAGAGAGAGAGAGGAGAGAGAGAAGAGAGAGAGAGGAGGAGATGGAAGAAGAGGAGAGAGAGAGAGAAGGAAAGGCCACTCGAGGAGACAAAAGAGCGAGACAGCTGCGCCAGTACTCGAGGATGTGTCCCTTCAAATGTGTCAGACCCTAATGTGACGGCACGACACAGGTCACACTCGGGGTCTCATTGGCTCACGGGTCATAACATGGATTCCCAGAAGTCACACTTGGGCTCACGGGTCACAACATAGGATTCCCAGAAGTCACACTTGGGCTCAAGGGTCATAACATAGGATTCCCAGAAGTCACACTTGGGCTCACGGGTCACAACATAGGATTCACAGAAGTCACACTTGGGCTCACGGGTCATAACATAGGATTCCCAGAAGTCACACTTGGGCTCACGGGTCATAACATAGGATTCACAGAGGTCACACTTGGGCTCACGGGTCATAACATAGGATTCACAGAGGTCACACTTGGGCTCACGGGTCATAACATAGGATTCACAGAGGTCACACTTGGGCTCACGGGTCATAACATAGGACTCCCAGAAGTCACACTTGGGCTCACGGGTCAAAACATAGGATTCCCAGAAGTCACACTTGGGCTCACGGGTCACAACATAGGATTCCCAGAAGTCACACTTGGGCTCACGGGTCATAACATAGGATTCCCAGAAGTCACACTTGGGCTCACGGGTCATAACATAGGATTCACAGAAGTCACACTTGGGCTCACGGGTCACAACATAGGATTCACAGAAGTCACACTTGGGCTCACGGGTCATAACATAGGATTCCCAGAAGTCACACTTGGGCTCACGGGTCACAACATAGGATTCCCAAGTCACACTACATATATCTTACTTGATCATATTAGTCACCCGTTTTCAGGTCACATTTAGTAATAATGAGTTACAATGAGGGTCACACAGGGAGGTCACATAGGGAGTCACAGCGATACAAAAGGTCACAATGAGTCGTCAAAGAGCTTGTAAAGTAAGTCACAGGACAACATAATAATTAGGTCATACTAAGGCATATAGAGGCCACAATAAAATTCAAGGGGCGGGGTCACTCATGCTATAATGACAGTCCATTCCATAAGAGGTCATTACGGTTTAAATGTCTCATAAAGGTCATAGGTCTGAGGAAGAGGTCATGTGAGGCAACTTCCGGGTCACACTTGTTCCTCGATGCCTCGTGAAACCAACTTGAACCCTTTTTAAATATGGTCATCGCTCCCTTTTTTTCCCTTATTTTATTTTTTTTCTCTTTATTTATGTTATTTATCTTTTTTTTTTATTATATTTATTTATTTCACTTTATATATGTCATATTTATTATTTATCATCTTGCTCTTGTTTTTCTCTTTTCTTTCTTCTTAAGACCTTTTTCTCCCTCGATTTTTTCTCATTCCTTAAATTTTCCCTTTTTTCCCACTTTTATTCTTCTATGTATTTTTATGTCTTCTTTTCTTTTATCTATTTTTATGTCTTCTTTTCTTTTATCTATTTACGTCTTATTTTCTTTTATCTATTTTTATGTCTTCCTTTCTTTTATCTATTTATATGTCTTCTTTTCTTTTATCTATTTTTATGTCTTCTTTTCCTTTATCTATTTTTTATGTCTTCTTTTCTTTTATCTATTTTTATGTCTTCTTTTCTTTTATCTATGTTTGTCTTCTTTTCTTTTATCTATTTTTACGTCTTCTTTTCCTTTATCAATGTTTGTTTTCCTTTCTTTTATCTATTTATGTCTTCTTTTCTTTTATCTATTTTTATGTCTTCTTTTCCTTTATCTATTTTTATGTCTTCTTTTCTTTTATCTATTTTTATATCTTATTTTCTTTTATCTATTTTTATGTCTTCTTTTCTTTGATCTATTTTTATGTCTTATTTTCTTTTATCTATTGTTATGTCTTCTTTTCTTTTATCTATTTTGTTTTATCTATTTGTCTTTTTCTTTTATCTATTTTTATATCTTATTTTCTTTTATCTATTTTTATGTCTTCTTTTCTTTTATCTATTTTTATGTCTTATTTTCTTTTATCTATTTTTATGTCTTCTTTTCTTTTATCTATTTTTATGTCTTCTTTTCCTTGATCTATTTTTGTCTTCTTTTCTTTTATCTATTTTTGTCTTCTTTTCCTTTATCTATTTTTGTCTTCTTTTCTTTTATCTATTTTTATGTCTTCTTTTCCTTGATCTATTTTTATGTCTT
>JACEEZ010009518.1:58291-60791 GCA_016584305.1 Chionoecetes opilio | reverse complement strand
CGCGGAGGGAAGCCAAGGCAACAACAGACTGCACGGAACCAGAATTTTGTCTCTAACCAACCAGTTGAGTAAGACCATCGTATGTATAGAGTCAGACTGATTAGTTACAAATTAACACTTAGTACACAAATCTCAATGTTTAGCAAGACGGTCAATGTTTAGCAAGTCATTATTTCTTTCGTTTGACTAAGGTTTTTTTTCCAGTGACCGCACGCGACATACATTATTTTGTGCAGGAATGTTGACAATCTCCCTTTCTTTAGGTATATATTTTTCTAGACAACACAAGTGTCTGTTCATTTTCAGGTCAGTCCGTCGTCTGTTTTACTCTTACATATTTTAATTATTTCCTTTCCTTTTAACCTCTTCCTATAGTTTTTCTTTCCCCCCAACTGTCTATCCCCTTGAATGAATGAATGAATGAGTATGGTATGTGATGGTAAAATAATTAAGACTTTGTATCAACGATGCTTCCTAAGGATCCTGCCCTTGTGTCTGCGGTGAGCGAGTTCAAAGAGCCTCAAACAAGCATGGATCAAGACCTTGTATTAACGATGCTTTCTAAGGATCCTGCCCTTGTGACGTGCGGTGAGCGAGTTCAAAGAGCCTCAAACAAGCATGGATCAAGACCTTGTATTAACGATGCTTCCCAAGGATCCTACCCTTGTGACGTGCGGTGAGCGAGTTCAAAGAGCCTCAAACAAGCATAGATCAAGACCTTGTATTAACGATGCTTCCTAAGGATCCTGCCCCTGTGTCGTGCGGTGAGGCAGATCAACAAGCCACACACAAGCATGACCGGCGCTTCAAGAATGTAAGGAATGTGGAGTGTGTGGAGGGAGACAGGACCCTCGATGAGTTGCTAAACTGTTCAAGTCACGGCATGAAGTGGAGGGTAGTGGATGGGTGGTCACTGCTATATTTAACTCCACATAATTGTTGTTGCTGTTGCCTCGATGTAATGTACTTGATCTTTTCGTAACTTTTTTTCTTCAGAATTGCGTTAATAAGCTTAAAGCGTCATAGCAGTAAACATGTCCTGGGCGTGTATACTTGGACTTTAATTAATACAAAATTGCAATAATAGTCAAGAACAGGAAAAAAATGTGGTTAGAAAATAAAAATAATAAAAAAACACCGATGCTCATTAGAGGGTTCGGCTTGTGAAGAGCTTTAACACCTGTGTATTTCGTATTTACCTGAGAAGATTTTACACTGATTGCACTCTTTCGTACAAAAAATAATTGCACTAAAGAATATAATACACCTGTACTGTTTCATTATAACAACTAATTATTCACATCAGAACAAAACCTGGCTCAATTCTCCTTTATAAGACTACATCAATAAAGCATAAACAAACCATGGTATCCTTTTACTTTATAACTACATCCACACCTGTAGTTATGAGGCTGAGGAGAGTAGGAGACAAAGATGAGGAAGACAATTTATGAGGAAGAGAAGGGTAGGCTGTGAGGTTGAGGCGTGCAGGCTGTGAGGATGAAGAAAGCAGGCTGTGAAGGATGAAGAAAACAGGCTATGAGGATGAAGAAAGCAGGTTGTGAGGAAAAAGAAAAACAAGCTCAGAGAATGAATAAAACAAGGCTGTGAGTATAAGGAAGCGCAGGCTGTGATGATGAGGTAGGATGCTGATTTCTAAGTTGTATTTTCAGGTACAGACATGATGATCAGGTGTACCCCGCCCTTTAACGCCCCCCCATCCCTCCCCTACCACCTTTACCTTTAACCCCCCTTCCCCTCCCCCCAACTTTACCTATACCCCCTCCTCAACCTTTGCCTCCCCCCCCTCCCCCCCACCTTTACCTTTAATCTAGCAGCCCCAACCGTCTCTCATCTCTCCTAACACACCGCAGACCTATTCCAGCAGCTCACCCCGGCACCGTCAGCTCTACCCTTGCACCTCTCCCTCCATCAATCCACTCACAGCTTCCCCTCATATTTTCATTCCCGTTACCCCTCACCCCTCTCCCCTCCCAGCACCTCACCTCCTCTTTCCTGATAAGTATTTAGAGGGTAAGGGGAAGGGGGGAAGGGGGGAAGGGAGGGTGGGGGGAGCAAATTACCCTCACTGATTGGAGGTTAGTTGAGGGCAAAGAGAGGTTATCTGAGGCGTTTAAGAAGAGAATTTTCGCGCACTCATTTTTTTTACCATTGCTTTTTGCATTTCTTTTTTTTGGTATTACGTAGTTTTTTTTGTTTTTTATTCAGTTTGGATTTACGATGATCTTCGATGCATCTTTTAGTAAAATGATTGGTGTCTGATAGCTCATGTTCCCGCCCCCTTTCTTCTTTCTTTCTTTCTTGTGTTTTTATCCCTTGCTCATTCATTGCTCTTTCATCATCATCATCATCATCATCATATCATCATCTCTCTTTTTCCCCCTCTATCCACTTCAATTATTTCTTTTTGATTCACCTTGATAAAAAATACCTATACCTATAGCATTCTTCTTCTTCTTCTTCTTCTTCTTCTTCTTCT
>JACEEZ010009518.1:28291-53291 GCA_016584305.1 Chionoecetes opilio | reverse complement strand
GGGATGGGGTGGACAGATGGAGTGAGGAAGGGAGGGAATGGAGGAGTAATGTGGGGGATAAGGGAGGGAGGGGCGAAGGTGGAACAGATGGAGGGAGGGAAGGGAGAGGAAGTGTAATGGAGGGAACTGTGGTGTGAAAGGGCGGAGGGAGGGATGGTGGAACAGATGTAGGGAGTGAAAGGGAGATGTGAGGTCGGTTAGAGGAGAGAAAGAAAGTTTGAGTTGAAAAGAAGAAAGGAAGAGGGAAGGAGGCGGGAGTAAAAAAAGAAAGAGGAAGAGAGATAAGAAGGTGTGTGTGTGTTTGAGGGATTGAGGACAAGGAAGAGGAGAGATAGAGAAGAGAGAGAGCGATAAATAGCTACGATCAGAGATAGAGCGAGAGAGAGTCGAGAGCAGATAGCGAGCGCGAGAGAGATAGAGAGATGATAGATAGAAGAGAGAGAGATGAGGAGCAGAAAGCAATGATAATTTAATGTGAAAGCAAATCGCCAATGATACATGTTTAAAAAAACATACAACGTCATAGAGAAAGGTACAAATAATGGTGTCAACACAATCTAAACCCCACTCGCCCCGACCCCAACAAACAGACCTGTCTCAAGAATCACCCCTCCCCCCTCACACCTGTCGCAAGATCCCCCCACTTTCCCCCCTCCATTGTTTGCTCGCCCTACACGTCCACCACACTTAATTGAACTTCAAAAAAGGAGAGTATTTTATAGTAACTCTCGAATAGCTTACCTTGAAGAGCATGAGTAGAAGAATGGAAGGGAATAAGAATGATACGTCTGTCGTGTGTGGTGCCTGTGTGTGTGTGTGTGTGTGTTTGTATGTTTATGTATGTGTGTTATGTGTGTGTTTGTTTGTGTGTTGTGTGGTGGTGTGTAGTGTATGTGTGTGGTGTATGGTGTGTGTGGTATGTTGTACCCATCATATTCTACGACCCCCCTAGAAAATTGAACCCACGCCTCGAAATCATCTAAGTGAAGTGTCTCCCACAACCTCATCCCTGCGGCTGATCAACTCATCATCCAGCGCCCCTTTCCCCCCTTTCCCCTCATTTCCCCTCATCTGGTCCCAGCGTGAAGATGACGATACACTCCCCTCCCGCCCCTCCCCCCCTTGTCTCTCCTCCCTTACCTGCCTGCTCGCTCATCAAAGCCCCGCCACACATGCCTATGACACTGACACACGTTAAGACATGCCGGGTGAGGGCTGCACCACCATCATCATCACCACAAGGGGGAGGAAGAAGGGGAAAGAAGGGAACTATGAGTGAATATGGATAAGGATGAATTCAGAAAAGGTAAAGATGAGGAGAAGGGCTAATGGAGGTATAACCGAAGAATTATGCTAAAAGAAAGGGAGATGGAGATGGTGAGAGGATAGGATAGGGAAAGAGAGAGAGGTTGTAGCAGATGTGAAGGAGAAGCATGATGGAGAGAAAGAAGAGGGGAGAACGAGGAAAAAGAAGAGTAAAGGAAGAGTAGTAGCAACAGAACTGAAGGAGAAGCAGGATGGAGAGAAAAAAAAAGAGGAGGCAAAGGAGCAAAGGAGGAGGAGCATAGAAAAGTAAAAAGGAGGAAGCAAGAAAAAGCAAAGCAGAAGGAGTAGAAGGAGGGGTAGAAGGAGGTAGAGGGGTTGTATCAGAGCTGAAGGAGAAGCAAGATGGAGAGAAAGAAGCAAAGGAGGAGGAGGAAGAGTAGGAGGAGGAGGAGAAAGAGGAGGCGAAGAAGGAGCATAGAGGCGGAGTACCCTGGGGCCGCTAGCTCATTACCTTAATAAATATCGCTATGAACCTCCCTAAGTCGGACGGACGAGACACTAGGATGAGAAATTTACGGCAGGTGGCCATTGAGGTGAGGGATAAAGCCAATACCTACTAACGACCCCTCCATCCATAGTACCAGCCGCCACTATAAGGAGTAGGAGGAAAGGAGGATGATGGCGGTGACGAGGATTAGGGGAAGGGAGGCGTGTATGCTGAGTACTGAGGAGATGCGGAGGAGGAAGGAGATTTATGAATGCTATAGGAGTAGGGAAGTAGGAGGCAGGGGAGTTAGGAGGAGGAGGAGGAGGGGAGGGAGAGATATGGATGACGGTAGGAGGAGAGGAGAGTAAGGTGAGGATGTAGAAGGAGGGGGTTCATTCCTGTTGTGGAGGAAAAGCTGAGTATAGGAGAAGAGGGAGAGGTAAGTTGTAGCAGAAAGGGGGGGAGGGTGAGTGAAGAGGTGAGTGCATGTGGGTGAGTGTGTTGGAGTGGGAGGGAGGTGATGGTGAAGGAGGTAAAAGAAAGGTGGGAGGAAACACCCATAGGAAAAGAAACACCCCAGGATACGGCGTTGGGTGGGGGGGTGGGGTGGGGGAGGGGGTATGTAAAGCGGGGTTAAAAAAACAATTAAAAATAATAAATTAAATATAAACATAAAATAGAAAGTTAAAGAAATAAACAAGATATGGTGAAAAAAAAGGAAGATAATATAATATTATAGTGAGAACCAAAGACGCACAAGGATACCTATTAGATAGATTAGTATTAATTCGAATATATTAACCTCATCTCTAGCTATTCTTGTATATCCTATATACTCTATTGATATCATATAGAGAAGAGTATCATAGATATAGATGCAGAGAGAGACTATCGACACAAGAGGCTTGGAGCGCGAGCGAGAGTGCGGCTGAGCCGCAAGAGGCGAGTAGGGGCGAGAGCGAGAATGTCGTAGAGGCTAGAGGACCGTTTAGGGAGTGCGATAGCGATGCGTTTTGTGGTTTACGATAGTTGAAGTATTAGATTAGTTGTTATTTGCACCCTGTTTGTTTTTTTGTCTGGGGTGTTGGATTGTATCTTATCTTTTTTTCGACTGTGTTTGTCGTCGCGGACGTGTGGCGGTCGGCAGTGGCGCCTAGCCTGTGCTCCGTGTCGCGGCTTCAGCCTAACTGTATCCAATCAGGTGTGGGGGGCGCGCCCAAAGCTGCGTGTCCTATGGGGGATCGAGGGCATGCGCCGAGATATGACGACCTATGCCGTATGTGACGACGGAGGAGAAGGCGTCGGGCGCTGCAAAGTAGTCTTCATCGCCCACTCTTTGACTCTCTTCTGTTTTTTCTCATCCACAGATATGTACGTCTTATTTTTCTATATAATCCTATGGTCTAATTTCGTTTTATAATAAACTATATTACGCCTCGTAAATATTGCTATTGATTTCTTTACGCCTGTTCTGTTCCTGCATAATCACGCTACACTGCGTCCGTATACTATAATATCTATAGCTCCTAATCCTAATCTCTATAGTCGATTCTATCTATCGTCTGCTCTTATTCTCTCTCTCTGCTCGGTGCTATCTTAAGCAGTATTAACGATAGAATGAATTCATGTAGTTTTAAAAATTGTTTAATATATAATCTCTTGTCGTTACCGTCTATATATTTCCTCCTCCTCCTCCTCGCTCCTCCTCCTCCCCCCTTCCTGCAAAGCTTAACACGTTGTCTTTTCCCTCTTTTTGATAATTTCTTATTCATATTTGGAACTTTCTGATATATATTTCAATAGAACACGAAGCAGATCATATTAACAGCGTACAGTGAGCAAGAAAAGACAAAATGCGAATAAACTGAGGAAGAAGATAGAATTTGTAGAGAAAGGCAAAAAGAGTAATAAAGAAGAGGGGAGGAGGCAGCAAACGAGAAGTAGAGAAGTTCACTATATACTATAGGGAGTATAGCCGTGGTGTCTGTCTTTCTGTCTGGTCTGTCATTCTGTCTGTCTGTCCTGTTTTGGGGGCAGACTCAGAAACGTGTAAGATTCAATTTTTGAGATAGTAAGGACTCAAAAAATTCGCAAATCAATCGTAGATGTTAAAGTGATTGGCTTGGTGCCCATGTCTATTGATCATTTGGAAAAGGGAGGTTTTGGGATAAAACAACCTTTATGCTGTGTATTAGATTAAAAGGACGAAAACTCTTAATAAACGGTAATAGCTTTGGTGTTGCAGAATTTAACCTTACTACTAAGACTCCATGGGCTTACCGTGTGTGTGTGGGGGGTGGGTGGGTGGTATGGGGTGGGTGGGTGGGTGGTGTGTGTGTTTGGGTTTGTTGTGCTGTTTGGGGTGGGTGGGTGGGTGGGTTGTCTGGGGGGGTGGGTTGGTGGGTGGGCGGGTGGGGCGACGGTGTTGGCGTGTGGGGTGGTGTGTGGGTGGTGTGTGGGGGTGTGTTGTAGGGGGTGTGTTGTGGTGATTGGGTGTGTGTGTTGTGGGGGGTGTGTTGTGTTGTGTGGTGGTGTGGTGTGTAGTTGTGGTGTGTGTAGTGTGGGGGGCCGCGCGCGCTGGGGGTCCGATATTCTTATATACTCCCACACACGGACCAACTCCAAGTCAGCCTGTCAGGTTTAGCTGTGCTGATGCCGGTCAAGTTTGGCGCCCCCGTTGATAGGAATCACACGGAACGTGGTCTAAACCCTCGAGGCTACTCTGATCCGGTGGACCAATCGACGTAAAACAGATTGGAAGTTTGCACCTCACAACGATTGGTTGTCTTATATATATCCTAACCGGATACAACAACATCAATACATGGGTCGAAGGACCCACAAGCACTCGTAATTCCCTCATAAGAAATAAGGGAAAGATAGATGAATAGCATACCGTGAAATAAGATGTAGAGTATAAAAAATAGTGAATTATGATCATTGCACTATAATAACGCATACGTAGGAAAGTTTAAAAACGCTAGGAC
The DNA here is from genome assembly GCA_016584305.1 of Chionoecetes opilio. Lineage (NCBI taxonomy): Eukaryota > Metazoa > Arthropoda > Malacostraca > Decapoda > Majidae > Chionoecetes > Chionoecetes opilio. The sequence continues at coordinate 48,551 of JACEEZ010009518.1, read as the reverse complement.
GAGACAATGATGGATAGGCATTGAAATGAAGGAAATAAGAAATATACTCAAATAGAACAAGTACGTTTTTGAAAGATATACAAATATCTACTCTCTCTTCCTCTCGTCTCTCATTCTATCTATGACCGTCCCCTCTCCATCACCTCATCTCTCAACCTAGCTCTCTGTCGCCCGTCCTCTCTATCTCTCTCTGCCTTCTCTCTCTCTCCTCTCCCACCTCATCCATTTCCCTCTCCGCCCTCTACTCTCTCCCCTCTTACCCTCACCCCTCTATCTCGTCTCTCTCGTCTCGCTCTCGTCCTCTCTTCTCTCTCTCTCCTCCATACCCGGCTCGACATTCCTCTCTCATTCCTCATCTCCATCTCGGCTCTCATCTTCTCTCTCGCTCTCCATCACTCGCCTCTCTCTCGTCTCTTGCTCTCTCTCGTCTCGTCTCTTGTCATCTCTCTCGCTCCTCAGGATCTCTCTCTCTCTCTCCTATCTCTCCTTCTTTCTCTCCTTCTCCATCACTCCATCCTCTCTCTCAATTCTCCTCGTCTCTCTCGTCCTCTCCTTCTCTTTCTCTCTCTTCGGTCTTTCTCTCTTCAGCTCAGCGCCTCCTCAGGGACATTAAGCCAATTCCTCTCCATTGTAGTTCCCATTACTATAGCATTCTTCTAAGCGTTGTCAGGCGTCGTAAAGCAAGTGAGATGGAGCCTCTCTCTCTCGCCACACCTGGAGATCATTACACTATAGTCTTGTTGGGTTAAACGGCTCGCTTAAACTATGAGAAGGATGGAAGAAGAGTGAGAGAATGTAGATAGAAATGAGGATGAAGGGTAGAGCGAAGATGACAGGGAGAGCGTGCGGATGAGAATGAGGTAAAAAATGAAAGAGAGAGAGAGAGAGAGAGAAAGAGAGAGAGCAGGAAGAGAGAAGAGAGAGAGAGAGAAGAGAGATAGTAGAGGGAGAAGAGGTATAGATGATTACGCGATCGTATATATATACTCGTCGTATATATGAAGATATACTTAGAGATATATAGAGAGAGAAGAGTAGTAGAGAGAAGAGGATGTATAGATAGTACTAGAGTCGCTAGAGAATGAGGAAGAATGATATATAGATTAGAGGAAGACCGGATAACTATATGTTATATATATGATATATAGAGAAGTGAGATACTTATAGAGAGCGAGAATAGGATGAAGATATAAATATATATATTCAATCCTTTACCGTATTCTTAATGATCTACTTATCCTAAATTTATGATACAGTAATTGTTATTTTTTTCTGTTCTATAGGAAGATAACCGTATCTTTCAGTTTTTTTTTCAATTGTTTTTAAGATTTTCGTCTTCCTTACGTTATGAATTATCTATTATTGTCTCTTTATAGTGTTTTCTTTTTCTTCATTATATCATCCATCATTATGTGCGAAGCTTATTTATGACTTTTCTCTATCCCCCTTTTATTCACTATATCTTACTCACTATTTTTTTCCCCCTTTTCTTTGATTAACTTTATTAGATTTCTTTTCTTTGATTAACTCTTTATTTGTCTTACCCTTCAAGTAGTATCAACCATCATTTCCTTGTTTTCTCTGTCCCTCATTTTTCACATACCCCCCGCACCAAACCAACCACCACCTCAGCATTCACCCACCCCTCCTCCTCACCTTCATCACACTAATCCACACCACTCCGACATCACCCTCGCCACGGAGACAAAAGTTATGACGAACGACACAACACAAGCTTCCGACAGACTAATCCTCCCTTGCCTCCACCTACTCCACACTCTCTCTCTCTCTTATCAAATCTCTCCCTCTCCTCCTGGTCCACTCCGACCCACCCACTCTCTCTGTCTCCTCTCTCCTCTCGTATCTCTCTCTCTCCTTCTCTCTTCTCGTCCCCGCCTCCATCTCCTCCTTCTCTCTCTCTCCCTTCTCATCTCCTCTTTCCCTCCTCTCTCCTCCGATCACTCCCATCTCGGACGCACTCTGTGCTCGCATTCTCTCTATCTCTCTCTTTCTTCGCTCTCATTCGGTCATCCGTCGGCTCTCTCCCTCACAGCTCTCTCCCTTACTCTCTCTCCTCTCTCTCTTTCTCCCCTCCATCTCTCCATCTCTCTCCATCCTCTATGCTTGCTCCTCTCTCTCATCTCCTCTCTCCTCTCTCTCTCCTCTCTCCTCCTTCTGCTCCATCTCCTCCGTTCTCACCTTCTCCAGAGCCACATTTTGAGCTCCCCCTCTCCCTCTTCGCACATCCTGTCGTCACGTACCCCTCTATCTTCCGCATCCTCCATACTCTCTACCCTGCCCGACTCCCCCTCCTTTCTCCCCTCTCGCTACTCCCCTCCTTAATCACGCGTTATCTCCATCAACTCCGATCTCCCTTCTCGCCATTCCCCATCTCTCCTATCCCATGCTCTCCCTCCCCCTCATTTCTATCTGCTCGTGACACTCCTCTACGACCTTCCCATCTCTCATTCGATCATCTCTCATCGCCTCCCTCCCTCTCTCTCCCTGAATCTCTCTCTCTCATCACCACATCTAGACTACTTTTTTTTTTATACCATCACCAGACCACCACCACCACCACCACTCCACGACCACCCTACGACTACGTCCTCCTAACACTCTTATTCCTCTCCTTGGTCAATTCCGTTTATCTCTCTTCTCTACCTCCTCCTCCACCTCCTCCTCCTCGTGCATCCGTCCGCCCTCCTTCCCTTTCTTTCGTTTCACATTTATCTTCATTCCTACTCCTTGTCCGTCCTTGTCCATGCTCCCTCTCCCTACATTTTTCTCATTATTTTTTCTCCTTCACCTACCTACTGTCCGGCATACCCTTTTCCTTCCTTCCTTCTCCCCTTCTTATACGCTCCACCCCTACTCCGGTGTGGCTCCTCATTGCTTCCCTTCTCTTGTCCAGCCTCCCTCCTCCTATTTTTTTCCTCTTCGCGTATCTTACCTTCTTATATCTTATATCTCAAGCGGGCCGCTCACTCCTCCTCATTCCCTCCTTCTTACATCTTTCCCTTCCTTTCCCTCGTCCTCCTCCTGTCTCTCCTCTTTCATTCCGTCTCCCGTCTCCTCTCATCGGATCTGTCTTCTTAGTCCTGTCTCTCTCTCCGCCGATCTCCGTCTCTCCTCTCTATCTCCTCCTCTCTCTCCTCTCTCTCCTCTCCACTCGTACCTCTCCCGTCGCTCCCTTAATGTCTCGTCTCTCTCTCTCTCTCCGCCACTGCGGCCATAATCTTTAATGACTCTAAAGAGCCCTTGCAATCAATTTCAACGCTTGTGCCGATAAAATTAATTCCCCGTCTTCTCCTCCCTATTCATTATGCAGGGAAGCAAGATTTCATGCGCAAAGGAGCTCGCCAGAAGACTTTAGGAGTGCAGGAGAAGGTGTTAATTTTTGTTTACATGGAGGTTGCCGGGTAAGACTAGTCACGTGAGTGTGAAGGAGCAAATAATAGTAATGGTAGATATGCAGTGATGATAACTATGTGATGGAGAAGAAAACAAAAACATATCTGGTATAAATATTTCTGAAACGTGGCAGTTGAAGGAGGAGGATTACATAGGATTATCAATAGGGAACAGACACCAGATACACCAGGAGTACCTATTTGTCCAATATAGCGTAGGACGAGGGTATCTGCTGAAACTAACATACTACTAAACTAGAACTACTTGTTAAGACACACCAGTTGGAAATGATACCATGTCCCTAAAGAGGATAGGCACATGGAAATTTTCATAGTGCAGAATGATAGGCATATGAATAAATGCTAACTTACAACTACCACTAAACCACTAACACAACTAAAAAACTAATCCGAGATACGGGGCGACTAAGAATACGAATTCGCACTAGCATTACCCATTTATTACTTTCGTGCGCGTCAGTCTGTTTTTGGGAGGAAATGTAGTTATTTTTGTTGGGCTCCGACAACATTTTCTGGTACTATAGGTCCCCACCATCAAGATCAACAGAAGACTCTAACATTGAAATAATTTTTACGGAGTTACGAGATTGGTGATGCAATATGTACGTTTACCGTTTTTAGTTTAGAACCATTATTTCTTGTTGTCCACTATGAGTGGAAAGCTCGAATAGGTCCCTCTTGATTAATCATCAACGCTTTTTGGATCTTAAATGTTTTCTATCAATTCCCCACGGATTCTAAACGATCCTTTAGGGAAAACATATTAAGTTTCCGCAGTCCTCTCTTTCATAGATGATTTTCGAAGTGATGATGAATTTGTTTGGTTGCTACCTTCTTTTGCACTGATTCCAATTTGGCTTGATCTTTTACGAAACAGTGCGAACCAGAATTGAACGGCATATTCCAGATGCGGCCTAACCAAGGACGTGTAGAATTGTGTCATTACTTTTCGGAAGTTTTATGTTAAAAGTTACGTTTAATAAATAAGCCCAACATCCCATATTTAGCCTTTTTTACTGGCAGCTAGGCCATGCGAACTGTTTTTCTTACCAGTCATTACTGTGATGACCACCTAATCCTTTTCCTGCTGTACTTCAGTTGTAACAGATTTACTTTGCATATTGATAGTTAATATTTGAGGTTTATCGTTGCCTATAATTGCATTCTTTACATGATATCAGGAATTGAATTTTTAATAGCCATTTATCACTCAAATCCAATCTGATAGTTTGGCGAGATCATTTGTATGAAAGTTCGCAGTCTTTCTCTAGTATATGCTCTTTACCGCCTGATTGGTGGTCATCTGCAAAATTTTGATATTTTAGATACAACCGCAGTCCAGATCAATCGTTGAATATATATCAGAAAACGAAGAGTAGTACCGCCAACGTGCCTGAGGCACCCCACTATTTGACGATCCTACAAATCAGATGCCTCAACCATTATTTGCTAACCAGTTGTTTACGATTTGAAAGCCAGCGCCAATCCATGAACAGTAATTGCTCATCCATCTTATGCCATGTGCCCTTAGCTTGGTCAACAGTCGCCTCTATGTGAACTGTATCGACGGCTTTCTGAAATCAGGTATATTACAGCCGAAGGGAGAATTTTAAGCGTCCCAGTTTGAATAATGACATTAAAAATGAAAAATCGATAGGTTTGTTAAGCGGATCTATCTTATTTCGAAATCCATGCTGGGAGTTTATATTGGAGTTATTTCTCCATCGTGGAGAACGACACTATTTTTTATCCCCGCAATATTTTTCTCACGATAAGTTAAGACAATCACGACGTTAGACTTAATTTGGCGATAATTACTTGTTGCGAGGCTCTTACTCCCTGTTCTTGAATATGGTGGTAACATTTGATCTAATTCCACAACCAGGCGATTTTTTTTCACATACGTTTATTAAATAATTCTTTATGGGACGAAAGTTCTCCAACTGTGACATTTCGCGAAGTAGTCCGCGCGCGAGATTTTCGTCCACCCCCCCACGGGTGTAATTTTGCTGTGTGTCGTAGGAGAGAGGGAGGCGAGGATTAGGCGTGGGAGTGAATGAGGAGGAGATGAGGATGTAGGAGATAGGAAGGAGGGATGAGGAGTAGGGAGGAAGGGAGGATGAATACATTACGTATTACCTATTTGCATAAACCAGACACCAGTATAACCATTTGTCCATAGCGAGAGTAATTCTGCTGAACTACATACTACTAACTTCCAACTACCTTGTAAGAAACAGTTGGAAAAATGATACCCATGTCCCTAATAGGGTAGGAACATGGAAGGTTCCATATTGCAGAATTATAGGTATATGAAAAAAAATACTACTACAACTAACCACTACCACTGCAAAAACTAATTCGAATACGGGGACTAGATAGAATTCGCCTATCAATAACCCATTTACTGTTACGAGTGCGCGTCAAGTCTGTTTTGTAATGTAGTTATTGTGCTGGCTCCGACAACATTTTTTTATCTTTAGTTTTTTCTGGGTAACTTGTTCCAATCCGATCACGACTCTATACATTGAAATTTTTTTTACGGAGATCGGTGATCACGTTGACAATACGAAAAGTATTGAAATAAACCGTTTGTTTAAAACCATTAGTTCTGTTGTCACTTGGTTGAAAGCTCGAATAGGTTCTCTCTCTGATTATGACATCAAACCCTTAGATCTTTACAAGTTTTCTGATCAGTCCCACACGGATTCTAAAACGATCCTTTAATGAAAACATATTAATAGTTTCCGGCGTCTCTCTCTTGCATAAGATGAAATGTCGCATAGATGGATTTGTTTGGTTGCTCCTGTCTTTCACTGATTTTCCAATTTGGCTTGATCTTTGACGAAACAATGGCTGACCAGAACATTGAACGGCATATTCCCAAGTGCTGCGTCTACTAACTCAAGACGTGTGTACTATTGTGACATTACTTCGAGTTTTGATGTTCAAGTTACTTTAAAACATATAAAGCCCAACATCATGATTTGCCTTTTTACTTTATAACTGTCAGCTAGGCAATGCGTGAATGGTTTCTAGATCATTAACTGATGGATAGACACCGACCCTAAAATATCCTTTTGGAATACATAGTGGAGGAGGAGAGGAAGGAGGAGGATTGAGAAGGTTGTACGTGGAAAACATTAAGGATGACTGACAAAATACATAAATGTTTCTAAACTCATTTTTATGGATTTATTTTTTTTTTTGTTCCATCTCATCTCTCTCTCTCCCTCTCTCATTACTCGTCTAGTATTTTTTTTTTTGTCTTACTAACTGGTGTTTGTCTGCTGGTCTTTCGAATGAAGTCACGTATTGTATGTCTGCTGTGTCCTGTCGGCTTGTCGTGTTGTGTGTGTGGTGTTTGTGTGTGTGTGTGTGTGTGGTGTGTGTGTGTGTGAGTGTTTGTGGGTGTGTGTGTGGTGTGGTGGTTGTGTGTGTGTGTGTTTTGTGTGTGTGTGTGTGCGGTGTGTTGTGTGTGTGTGGGTGTGTGTGTGGGTGTGTGTGTGTGTGTGTGTGTAATGTGTGTGGTGTGTGGTGTGTGTGTGTTTGTGTGTGTGTGGGTTGTGTGTTGTGTGTGTGTTTGTGTAATCCCCCCTTTAGCTTAAATTTTACAAGTGAAGTGTATTTTCTGTGGTTTTTCTTTCCATCTATTTACTTTTATTCCTTCTTTTCTACGTTTCTTCTTCGTTCTCTGCCGCTAACTCTCTCCTCACTTTTCGCCCTCCATCCCTCCTTTTTCTCCCTCCCGGGGATTTGTTCTGACTTTCTCTCCTCGTTCCTCTTTGTCTCGTTGTTTCCACTTCAGTTTCCATTTTTCCCACATCTCATTCCTGGTCCTCTCCCAGTCCAAACCCCAACACTCCTCGCTATCCTCTCTCCCTCTCTCCTCTTCTCGCTCAATCGATCTCGTTTCCTCTCGGGGCCGTTCTCTCCAGTCCTACTCGCCTCCTGGTCGTCCTCCCCCTCCACCACCAATATAGCCCGTCGCTGTCTCTCCTCGCTCATATGCTCTCTGACGTCCCGTCAATCCCCTCCGTCTCTCCTCTCACACTCTACTCCTCCATCGCCTCCACCCCGTCAGAGAGATTCTTCCTTCTCAGTCGTCTACCTATCTCATCTCGTCTCCGCTCCTATCTCCTCCGCTCTCTCGTCTCTCCATACGTCACTCCTCGTTCCCTCTCGCTCTCTCTCCTCATCTTTACTCTCTTTTCTCCTTCTCTCTCTCCATCAGTCTCTCTCTTCTCTGTTGTTCTCCGTCTCTCTCGTCTCTCACCTACTCTCTCTCTCGTTAATCACTAAAAAAAATTAACTAAACCATTAAATCCCCCATTTCCTCAATAACTGTTACATATAGGTACGTGCTACTGCCACATCACACACATTCACACACACACACACACACACACACACACACACACACACACACCCCACACACACACACACCACACACACGCACACACACATTCACACACACACATGCATATTCATGAAGTAGGTGTATGCAATCAGCTTTCATTTAAACCAGTGTCAATTGGGACGAAGTCAATGATATCCTAAATGTATGGGTGCTACATGTATCGTGTTATTAGATATCAATTCATTTATAAAACAGTTAGCCCTTCCAAAAAGAAAAATAAATAAATATATATACAGGCTTACACAGACACACACACACACACACACACACACACATACACTACACACACACACACCCCACACACACCACATACACATACACTACACACACACACATACACACGCACCCACACTCACACACACAAAAAACACACACCACATACACACACACACACACACACACACACACACACACACATACACACACACACACACACACACACACACACACACACACACACACATACGCACATACACATACACACACGTACACACATACAACAAAAATAAATAAATAGTTTAAATACTCTACAAATTTTAATACCAAAGCACATAAACTGAATATTTATGCCATCAGGAAGTACAGCTTATAATTACAGGTGAAATTTCTGATGATATTATTCTACAGTATTTCAAATTTTATGTCCAACTTTTTTTTGGATTTTTTTTTTTATCAATTTAATCGGATAATTCATAGTACGTCCAGCGTGCTACTCTTCATTTTTATTTCTTTTTTTTCTACTTTTTTTTTTTTACAATTTTTCAGTACATTTTTATTCAGGCTTGTGTGTGTGTGTGTGTGTGTTTTTTGTGTGTGGGTGGGGGGTGTGTGTGGTGGTGTGGGTGTATTTTGTGTGTGTGTGTGTGTGTGTGTGTGTGTGTGTGTGTGTGTGGGGGTGTGTGTGTGTGTGTTTGTGTGTGTGAGGGGTGTGTGGGGTGTGTATGTGTGTGTGGGGTGTATGGGGTTATGTGTGTGTGTGTGTGTGTGTGTGTGTTTTGTGTGGTATGTGTATGTGTGTGTGTGTAAGCGTGTGGGGTCTGTGTGGTGTGTGTGGGGGGTGTTAAGTTGTGTGTGAGTGTTGTGTGTGTGTGTGTGTGAGCTGTGTATCTTGTGGTGTGTGTGGGGGGGTTAAGTGTGTGTGAGTGTGTGTGTGTGTGTGTGTGTGAGCGTGTGTGTGTGTAAGCTTTTTGGCCCTGTGTGGTGTGTGTGGGGGGGTTAAGTGTGTGTGAGTGTGTGTGGGTGTGTGTGTTTTGAGGGGTTGTGGTGTGAAAGCGTGTGTGTCTGTGTGGTGTGTGTGGGGGGGTTAATGTGTGTGAGTGTGTGGGGTGTGTGTGAGCGTGTGTATCGTGTGGGTGTGTTGGGGGGAAGGGTAAGTGTGGTGTGAGTGTGTGTGTGTGGGGTTGTGTGTGTGTGTGTGTGTATCTGTGTGGTGGTGTGTGGGGGGAGGGTAAATGTGTGTGAGTGTGTGTGTGTGTGTGTGTGTGGTGGTGGGGTGTGTGTTTTGTGTGTGTGTGTGTGTGGTGTGTATCTGTTGGGTGTGTGTGGGGGGGTTTAAGTGGTGGGGAGTGTGTGTGTGTGGTGTGTGTGGTGTGTGTGTGTGTGTGGTGTGTGTGTGTGTGTGTGTGTGGTGTGTGTGTGTGTGTGTGTATCTGTGTGGTTGTGTGGGGAGGGGTTAAGTGTGTGTGAGTGTGTGGTGTGTGTGTGTGAGCGTGTGTATTCTGTGTGGTGTGTGTGGGGGGGAGGGTAAGTGTGTTTTGGGGTGTGTGGTGTGTTTGTTGTTTGTGTGTGTGTGTGTGTGTGTGTGTGTTGTTTTGTGTGTGTGTGGTGTGTGTGTGTATCTGTGTGGGTGTGTGTGGAGGGGAGGGTAAGTGGGGGGAGTTTTATGTGTGTGTGTGTGTGTGTGATTGTGTATGTGTGTGAGAGTCTGACTGTGCATGTGTGTGTATGTGTGTGTGTGTGTGTGTGTGTGTGTGTGGTGTGTGTGGTGTGTGTGTGTGTGTGTGTGGTGTGTGTGTGTGTGTGTGTGTGTGTGTGTGTGGTGACGTGTATGTGTTGTGTGGTGTGTGGTGTGCGTGTGGTATGTGCGTGTGGGTGGTGTGGTGTGTGTGTGTGTGTGTTTAAGTGGCACAATGGAAAAAATAAATTGGCTAAATGAGGATGAACATGAACAAGAAGAACAAATAGAACAAGAAGAACAAGAAGATTGCAAACACATAATACAAAGAAAACATAACGAAGGACAAAAACTAAAAAAAAAACTAAAAAAAAAAACAACTAATAATTCAATAATACAAATAACTTTAATAATAATAAATATAAACACCAGAAGAACAGCAGTAGCAGCAGAAGTAGTCGTAACAAAACGAGACACAGTAACAAAATGAGAGAACAAAATAAAAAAGGGTAAAATAGAAGAAACATACCGTGCCATGAGTGTGGGAGGGAGAGGAGGGAAGAGGCGGGAAGAGCAAAATAGAAGAAATACTACAACATAGAAGAAACATACCAGCGTGACTTAAGTGTGGGAGGGAGAGAAGGGAGGGAGGGAAGAGTAAAATAGAGGCAAAAAGGAAGGAAGGTAAGGGACAGGGGCAGGAGACGGCGGGACAGAGCGAGAGACGGAAGAGACAGGCATCACAGCACACGCCACCTTCCTATAAGCTCTTCCCGAGGTAAGTGAAAATTATGAGTTGCTTCTCTTACGGCAAACTGGAGTGCCTTGGGACGCTACTCCGCCGCCGCCGCTGTTTACGAGCCACGACGCCCTATATTTATCCCTCGCAGCCTCCCAGATTCACCTGATCCTCTCAGAATAAAACACTGCCGAGGACCTCTTCTGGGCTTTTCCATTTTTTTTCTGTGTCCTTTTTTTTCGCGGGCCGGCCGTCGGTATACCTGGGTGGGTGACCGCGTGGCTCTGGACTGATGGGCACGTGGCCTCATCCACTTCCAGACTGACAGTGGTGCTTTAAGGGATGTAGTGGAGGAGGAGGAGGAGGAGGAGGAGGAGGAGGGGAGGAGAGGAGGGAGGAGGGGAGGGAGGAGGGGGAAGGAGGGGAGGGGGGAGGAAGGGGGGGAGTGAGGGGAGGAGGAGGGGTAAGTGAGGCGGTGTGTTTCGTGTTCCACCTTTTGGCTTGAGGTGACAGCCTGGACGGTGGAGTGTGTGGCTCAGGTAGTGGAAATCTGGGTCTTCCTCGACGTTAGTTAGGGTGAGAGGACAGGTGATCGCCCGCCCGGTGACTCCTTATTCCTTCCCTTGGTCCCTCCTTCCCTCCTTCTTCCTCCTCCCCTATCTTACCACGTGCCTTACTTCCTTCTTTCTTTCTTCCTTCTTCTTCTTTATTTATTTTCCCACCAGGTGACTCCTTATTCCTTCCCTCGGCCCCTCCTTCCCTTCCTTCTTCCTCCTTCCCCATCCCACCACGTGCCTTACTTCCTTCTTTCTTTTTTCCTTCTTCTTTCCTTAGTTTCTTTCTTACACGGTAACTCCTTATTCCTTTCTTTGGTCCCTCCTTCCCTCCTTCTCTCCGCCGTCCCACCACGTGCCTTACTTCCTTCATTCTTTAGTTTCCTTGCTCTTCCTTCCCTTCCACCCCGCTTGACCTCCTCCCCTCCTCCCTACCTCTCCCTCAATCCAAGCTGCCTTTGTAAGTGATTTAAGTTAAGATGAATCTGAAAAGCCCCTTGGGGCAAGGGTTTATATATTTTTTTGCTTTTGAAACGATTTTTTTTTTTTTTTTACTTTTTTGGGTAGGGGGGGTTTGAGTGAGGAGAAAAAGGGGTGTCAGTTTTGCGGGTTTAAAAGTTTATTGGCGTGTTGTTGCGGGATAGTTTCTTCCTCCATTTCGAGGTGGAAGCTAAGTTTTGTTTCTGTATTTTTTTTTCTCGCGTATTATCATTTTATCTATTTTTATGTGTGGAGTGTGGTCATCAAGAATCGATTGGGGATAAACATGTAGTTTTTTTTAATTTCCCCCTTCCCTTCTCTCTCTCTCTCTCTCTCCCCTTTCTCTCTCTCTCTCTCTCCCCCCTCTCTTCTCTCTCTCTCTCCCCCTCTCTCTCTCTTCTCTCCTCTCTCTCTCTCTTCCCCCTCTCTCTCTCTCTCTTCTCTTTCTATTTTCTAAATTTGGGGTGTGTGTTTTTGGTGTGTGTGTGTGGGTTTGTGTTGTGTGTGTTGAGAAAAGTTGATTCTTGAAAAAAAAACCCTTTACTTTGGTATTAGGTTCTCCATTAATCATTTCCCCCTCTTTCTTCCCTCTTTTTTTCCAACGGGTTACTAGACTACTACCCCTCCTGTCCCACTTACAAATACTACTACTACTATTTACTACTACTCTACTATACACTACTCTACTATTACTAATAAAATAAATAATAATAATAATAATGATAATAATAATAATAATAATAATAATAATAATACAATTTACTTTACGCCGGCTAGTTCCTCTTTATCCTTCTCCACAGACACTGGCTCAAGTCAACCGTAAGAAAAGAGATAGAGAAAGAAAGAAAGAAATAATATAGCTTATGGCTCCCTCCCTTTCTCCATTCCTCCTCCTCCTCCACCTCCGTCCCTCCATCAATCCCTCGCTCCCAACACCAATCCCAGCGAGGCGGCGACGTAATTCAATCATCAATAATCACTTTGACCTGGTACAAACGTTTGCCTCCGCCGCCACAACGATTCCGCTCAACGCTTTGCCAGGCGACTGCTAACAACTTTCTTCTCACTTTCCACCCCTAGACCTACCCTACCCACCCCCGCCATGTCTCACCTAAACTGACCCCTTCCCCACACACACCCCAGCCGCCTCCTCCTCCTCCCCCTCAATCCACCGCCCGCTTGCGTGAATATCTCCCCGCTTGATCTCCCGGCTAAGGCTTAACCCAACACAACTTTATGGATTAAGATTCAGACACAGATGCAAGTTGTTTATGTACCATCGGGCGGCGAAAAAATGGAAGGATTTATATCGGGTGAGAAATCGGCTTAATTAAAAATTTCTGCGTTAGCCGAGAAGTAATACTGGATGATGATGATGATGGTGATGGCGAAGGAAGTGAGAAAAGCAGGCAAGCAGGCAGGTAGTAGGTAGGAACTTCTGCAGTAGTGGGAAGGACGAGGGAGGAACAACCCTGCTTTCGTCTCTAACTGATTTTACATAAAGCAACGAATTTTGTGGTGTGTGGTGGTGTGTGTGTGGTGGTGTTGGGGTGTGTGTTTTGTGTGTGTGTGGTGTGTGTGTGTGTGGGGTGTGTTGGTGTTGGTGTTGGTGTGTGTGGTGTGGTGTGTGTTGTTTGTGTGTGGTGTGTGTGTTGTGGTTTTCTATGTGTTGTGTGTGGGGGTGTGGTTTGTTGGGTGTGTGTGTGTGTGTGTGTGTGGGGTGTGGTGTGTGTCTGTAGCCTTCCAGCCAAAATACAATTTTTAATGGGTTTCTTTTTCATTTTTTGCAATAGAATACGCGTTTTTCCTTCCCCTCGTATCATCAGGACCTCACCAGGGCAGGACGCGCGTCGCCCTCAGCACCTGCCAGCATTATCGTAAGTCTGTGTTGTCAAAGGCCGCCTCAAGGTCATCTGTCTGACATTTAACAAAAACCGCTTCTGGCTGCTGCTTCCCCTCAAATGACGGCGACTTTTGCTCTTTGTCAACACTCCACATTTGTGTTTCTTTACCCTCTCCCCCTTACAAACATACACTCTCTCCTCTCTCTCTCTCTCTCTCTCTCCTCTTTTCTCTTTCTCTCTTCTCTCTCCCCCTCTCCTCTCTCCTCCTCTCTCCTTTTTTTTTTCCCCCAAATTCCCGGGGTTTTTTTTCATTTTTCTGTTTTTCTGTTTTTCTTATTTTTTTCTCTCTCTCTCCTCCCTCTCCTCTTTTTTTTTTTTCTCCTCTACTTTTTTTTCCTCTTCTCTCTTTTCTCTTCTCCCCTTTTCCTCCCTCTCTCTCTCTCTCTCTCTCTCTCTCTCTCTGCCGCCGACATCATTACTACAAGACCGAGACACAACACAGTTTTAAGCTCTTTACCATCCCCTGTAATACGAACCTGTCACTGCATGTAATATACTCAACGTCAAACGAAGGATCAGCGAGGAAACACGACATAACAATACTACGACTACTACGGGGTCTTCAGAGAGAGAAAAAAAATTAATCAAACCTGACTCGGGAAAACAAGAGAAGACCGCTGATGGACTTTGCGTGTGTCTTATTGATGACTTTGTTTCTCCCTTTGTTCCGTCTAATTAAATCACGTTGGAAAGCCTGCAAAAAAAGACGAAATGAGATCCCAAAAGTGTCTTCTTTGGCAGCCCCACGGGAGAGGAGGATGGGAAAAAATACAAGAGTCGACATATGACATTCGTTGGAGGAGGAGGAGGAGGAGGTGGAAGAAATAGAGGAGGATTCAAATTCAAATTTTTTTCAAATTATTTTATTTCCACTGAAATAGTGGTTATTCTTTACATTTCCAATTAAATACATCATAAGATAAAATACAAAAATTTGAATTAAAATATACATACCAAAAAGGTGTGTCATAATACTAAACATGCTAAAAGGAACAGCATTGCAAAAAATTATGGTAGGGTATATAATTGATGTGTTATTTAAAAGGAGGCTGGTAAGTTACTTTTAAATGTGCAAGGTAGCAGCATCAGTGATTTTTAAGTGCAGGTTGTTCCATATCAATTAGGCCCCCTATACATCCATACTTCTAGCACCCCCGCATCTGTTTTTGTTTTGGTACATATAAACAATTTTTTGTCTGGTTTCTGCTTTTGGTTACTTCACGAACAGTAGAAGTTTCTTGAACCATGCAGTTTAAAATCATGAATACCTTAAAGACGTGGTAATGTGTCCATAAATGCTGTCTCTTTTACTTTACCCATCCTAGTTCTTTTAATATAGGCGGTTACATGGTCGTATTTCTTAGCACCACCTATGGCTACCTTGACTGCAAAGTTTTGTAATTTATGGACATCGCCTCTTATATTTTAGATTTGTCGTGCCCATATCCGAATACAGTAGTTGATTAGCGAGTACTAATGACTGCAACGCAATTATTCTGGTAGGGTTGTCAAGATTGTCACTTACACGGCTTATGACATTAGTGTACCAACAACTTTTTATGTACCTCATTGATATGTTGTCGAAAAGCTAACCGATCAATGTACAACCTAAATTTTTAACATGATTGCTTGGGGTGATGGTATCCTCATTATTTTGATGACGGCATGGGAAGGGAATGTGCAAAGCTGCCTATTTCCAATAAAAATACACTGGTTTGTGCTTGAGTTAAGGCATTAACCATTCTAAGAAATTTTTCTTGACACATTTTAGGGGTTTTCTTCAGTTTTTTCAAATTTGAGACATGTAAGTTCATCTCATTACTGGTATGTATAATGAGTGTCATCAGCATATTGGAGTATGTGAAAGTCCTTGACATATTCAGCTAAGTCATTTACGAAGATATTAATGGATTGGACCCAAATTGATCTTGGGGGACGACATAATCAATTGTGTGTTTCTTGAAATAGAGTTTTTATGCAATAGATTGGGTTCTGTTCCTCAAATAGCTGGTCAACCAGTAGGATCAATTTTGGGAGATAAGGCATTTATGTATAAGAATCATGTGATTAACATATCGAAGGCTTTGATAGATCACACAGAGTGAGCAAGGATATTTTTCTGTGGTCCAGGGTTGTTGTATATTTCAGCGGTAATGACAGTAAGAGGCAGTCTCAGTGGATAACCTGGGCCTGAAACCATGCTGGCTATTTGTGGAGAAGTTTCTGATTCTAGGTGTGTATTAGCTGGTTTACAATTACTTTTTCTATATTTTTGATTACATAAGTAGAGGAAGTGAAATCGGTCGAAATTCCCACGTTTATCAGAGTCTCCATTTTAAAAATTGGTACCGATGGCATGTTTCCAGCGTCCAGGGAAAACACCGTAACTATGGCGTGTTGATAATACCATGTTACATATAATGCTATTACATACAATGCATCCCTAACAAATTTCAATGGTATAGCATCCGAGCCAACAGAGTTAGTATCATTTAGATCTTTAATAGTCAATATTACGGTGTTTACGTCAACAGGTTGAGGTCTAAAATAGTCAGTGTCCATAGAAACAGTAATTGGATCTTGAGGTGTAGGCACGTTTTCACCCAGAATACATTGTGTTCTTTCATAAGTATTTTTTCCTACGTTTGCAAAGTAGGTATTAAATTCTTCTACTTTATTTCTAGCTTCATCAAAAGAATGTTCATTAGATTTACATTTTTTTTTTTTGTTTTTTTGTTTTTTTGTTAGGAACAATTTCCCGAATGAGTTTCCAGATTGCGGCAGTATTTCTTCTACAGTTATTAAATTGTGTGTTGTAATATGAAGACTGAGCATTGCGAATGAGGGTAGTGACCAACTTTTTTTCTCTTTTATACTCTTCTTGTAGTGTTGTATTCTGACGATCAATTTAATTTACTCTGAACATTGTTTCTGATCTGAATAGCATGACGTATGTTATCATTCGTCCATGGAGCAAAAGGTCTACGAATTACTTTTCTAACAATTGGAGCACATTCATCTAGACTTTTAATAAAAACATCAGTAAAAATTTTCACTTGCTCATTTACATCGTCAGTTAAAAATATTTTGCGCATGTCATGTGAGTTCTGCATTAATATTGAAGAAAAAGTGTCTTGACTGTAGTTTCCTAGGTGACGAAATGTTTTAATAATAGGTTGGCGTTTGGGTTTACTTATGTCAACTTTTACACTAATAAGGTCATGGTCGGCGATTACTTGTGGAACAACATCATGTGTTAGAATTATATCAGGGTTGTTAGTTATAATCAAATCTAGGAGAGTTGCTGATGTTGGAATAATTCTAGTGGGTTTGTCTATGATTTGAGTCAGTTTGTTGTTCTTTATTAATTTGCTTAATCTATTATCTTTTGCGAGTAAATTATCATTGAAATCACCAAGGATAAAAAGGGACTTCTTTCTGACACTTATTAGCCTAAAAACATCTTCTATGTAATCAAAAGATACTGCTAAAGCTTTTGGATGTCGGTACATACAACCTATAATAATAGCAGGTAGTTTGCGGCATTGCACATTAATCCAAATATCCTCAATGCCAAGTGGTCTAGTGATTTCTAAAGTTATAAGGTTACATTTCAGTATTTGTCTTACATATATACATGCACCAGCACCACGTCCATTATCACATCTAAAAACCTTATAATTAGATACATTAATATAATTGTCTGGCGTATGTGGAAGGAGCCAGGTTTCCGTAACACATAAAACATCTATATTTCTTTCTTCAATTAAAAGTTTTACTTCATCAAGACTGGATAAAAGAGATTGGTCATTAATATGTTCAATGACTAGGGAGTCCTTTTTTGGAGTAGAACTACCGGCAGAGTCTTCTTCGCCATGCTTCTATGTAGAGTAATACCTACTACATAAGCGACTTTTATGACCTAGAGACTGACATGTACCACATTGTAATTTATGATAAAATCTGCAAGAGGATCGTTTGTGATTAAATTCTCCGCAATTGTAACATCCAACTTTCTGCAAATGGTTTTCATTGTGTCTGTGGGGAGAAGAGTTGTGGTTGTCTTTGTTGTGATTGTTATAATAAGTTTCGTGTAATCTGTCAAACCTATTATGTGTGGGTATATTAGGTTGCCAATAGAGTGGCCCGACTACGTGTCACCTGCCATTCCCTTGGTGGTGTGGGGTGTAATTGTTATGAGGCGAGTAAAGTTGCGCTGCACGACCTTTGCCCAGGATCTGGGTCTGATGGTTAGTGAAGCCTGCCCTATTTGAGGCCTTCTCAGGCTGGGATTGGTCTTGTTATTTCTGTAACTGTGACTGTCAATACTAGTACTGGGAAATGAATGTAAATCCTTTTTTCTATTGTGTTGGTTAGTGCTGGAACCTTGGGATGGTAAAGCTACATGTGTTTGTTTTCTTAATTCTATCCATGTTATTACATAATTTTAAAGTTGATAGAGGCATTGTTTTAGTAATAGTACTGAAAAAACGAACGATACCCAGCCTGTTCAGAGTGGATCCAGGTGAGTTCCCTTCCATGTCATAACACATGTCGTCCACTTCACCTGTACCCAGCCTGAAGGCAGGATCAGTATTAATAATTGGTATACAGTTAGGTTCACACCATTCTTAGGTGTTCGTTGAAATCCCCAATTTTCGCCTGTGTGTCATGAGACAACAAAGTTGGTGCAAGCTGACATACATGTATAATCATATTCTTATTTCTATCTTTCAGTTCACTAACTAGAGAAATGAAGTTGTCAAGTAGTGTTTCAGGGGCAGTGTTGTCAATTATGTCGTGTAAGCCACAGTAAATGACACATTTGGTAGGAACCCAATCAAATTTTTCAACTACCCAGCACCTAAGAAGATCAATATTAGCATCTCTAATAGTTCTAATTGAAACATTCTTATGTACATCCGAGACCTTAGCCTGCGTCCAGGTTTCGTCTCCCAGAAGAAGAGTTCTCTGAGGAAGATTGGAAGTGATGTCCGTCACTTCTTGTTGATTTGGGCGTTGTTTGTCAGCAATTTGGTTTTCAAGGCTATGTAATCTCTGTTTCAGCTGATCAACTATTGAGTAAGCGGTCTTCACTTCAGTGTTTAGTAATTCAATTTCCATGTCTTTTATTTCTAACTTTTCTTTGATTTTTTCTAAGTCTAATGTTATTCTGGATATAGCACTCGCATTATCTTGAATGGTGGTATCAGCTGTTCCTGAGTGTAGAATCGAGCTGGAGAGTTGTGTTGGTGTGACTACATTAGCTTGTTGGCTAGAGGGAGGGGGTGAAGGGGAGGGGGGAAAGTGGAGGGGCAGGATGAGAGTTGGGGAGGAGAGGAGGGGGGTGAAAAGTGTGGAAGGGAGGCGGTGAGGGGGGAAGAGGGGAGGGGGAGGAGTCCGACTGTGGAGTGGTTGGAGGGGGGGTAACAACAGGTACGATGGTTTGTGAAGAACGCGGTGGAAGTGTTTGCGTTTCTAAGATAATTTCAATTATTTTTTCTTTGGTGACCCAGATTCTATTGACTCCTCCATTGTTCATGGAAATGTGTTTGTAGTTCTGTTTTCGTGAAGTCGTTAAGGAAATCCCACGTTGGTTTCTGTAGAGATGGGCTGCTCTCGTTGTTACACGCAGGTGCTTCGGATTCACTCATTTTTGAGATGAGCAGGTATCGAGACGTATGTTAGTGGATAGAGTGAATGGTGGCGTCGTCGTATGGCGTCCTCGTTGCTATGGTGATCTGGACCACACTGCGCATGCGCATAAACTCGAAAATGGGACGAGGGAGGGGTTGGCCAGGATTACTTCAGAGTTAGCCGCTAAATATGGCCGAGTCCAATCATATATTTCATCAGCAAATATGTCTGAGCGGTCTTACAGTCTTCATGCAGCGGGAGACCAAGGTGTGAAGGCTGTGGGTGTCCAGGACAGTCTCCAAATGCACAACAATATGAGGGCGAATTCGAGGTTCTGCTGATGTTTACGTCGCCATGTTGTACAGAGGAGGAGAGGAGAGGAGGAGGAGGAGGAAGAGATGGAGGGGGAAGAAATAAAGGAGGAGGAGGAAGAGGAAACAACATTATCATCATCACAAACATGTGATTTTTTTTTAATGTGACACAGAAAAGAGTGTAACAATCGAGGGATCAAAGAGCAAATAAACCAAAAAGAACTCACAAGTCACCATCATCAGCCGCCTCATCGCACCCACACACACCCACACACACACACACACACACACACGCACGCACGCACGCACACACGCACTCAAGCACATACACACACACATATACACATACACACACGCACACAGACACACACACACAGACACACATACACACACACACACACACACATACACACACACACATACACACCGCGCGATGGTCAGGTTGATAACGTTCTGGTCTCTCACTCTGTGGGTAGGCGGTTCGAATCCTCGCGCTCCCGGGGATTTTTCACTTGACAAATTCGGGCGGTTACTGTCTCCCTTGAGCAAGGGGATGGGGGTGTGTGGTGTGTGAGGTCCCAGCATTGCCCAAAGATCGGTAATAATGAGCTCCAAGCTCGCACTGAGAGGGTGAAGCTGGCGAACGCGAGCCAGCTCGCGTGGACAAGACCATGGGTGAATGACACATACACACACACACACACTCACACTAACATTCCACACACACACACACACACACACACAAAAACACACAACACACACACACACACACACAACCAAACACCACACACACACATCACGGTGGGCAAGGGCCCTGGGGGGGAATTACACGTTTATAACCTAAAAAGTCACTTCTCTCAAAACTAACAATGTTCCTTTTGTTC
>JACEEZ010009518.1:7500-25907 GCA_016584305.1 Chionoecetes opilio | reverse complement strand
AGGGGAGGGGAGGGGGGGAAAGGGGAAAGGGTGGAGGAGGACGTGGAGGGTGGAAGGGGGACAACAGGTACGGTGGTTGTGAAGAACGCGGTGGAAGTGTTTGCGTTTCTAAGATCATTTCAATAATTTTTCTTGGTGACCAGATTCTATTGACTCCAAGTTCCGGCAATGTTTTTGTAGTTTGTTTTCGTGAAGTGTTAGAGAGAGAGAGAGAGAGGAGAGAGAGAGAGAGAGAGGAAAAGAGAGAGAGAGAGGGGAGAGGAGAGAGAGAAGAGAGAGGGAGAGAGGAGAGAGGAGAGAGAGAGAGAGAGAGAGAGAGAGAGAGAGAGAGAGAGAGAGAGAGAGAGAGAGAGAGAGAGAGAGAGAGAGAGAGAGAGAGAGAGAGAGAGAGAGAGAGAGGAGAGAGAGAGAGAGAGAGAGAGAGAAAAGAGAGAAGAGAGAGAGAGAGAGAGAGAGAGAGAGAGAGAGAGAGAGAGAGAGAGAGAGAGAGTGTTTTGGGGGAGGAGTGAGGTCTAAGGTTCACAGCTCGTTTTCTTTGAGATTTCCCACACTTGAATTGGAGTGCCCCTGCGGGTTACAGTTCGGGAATATGCGTCCGGGCAAGTCTCTGGCTGCATAGCACAGCGTAGACGCTCGTGATGACGCCAATCACGCCGCGGAAGATGTCGTAAAGGGACCGAGTTAGCTGCACCGTTGGGATGTTTCTCTTAATTGATGATCTGGATCCCATATATGCCTCGACGGCCCCGATTACGACGCTCAGAGTTCCAACGCAGAAGCTCCACATGAGCTAAGGCCAACTGCGGGGCACGGGCTTCCCCGGCAATCTTTGGCCTACCTGGAGTGGGGTTAAGTCCGTCCAACGGTAAGGGAACCAGCCAATCGCTCTGAGGATGCCCAGGGCCAGGGTAGAGCTGCGCTGCTGCAGCACCATGTTAGGACAGGCTCCGGGTTGGGCACTACACTCGCTGCTGGTGGGCGACGACCTCAAACCATGGCTAAACAAGTGTTCTTAACCAGGCGTCTCAGGTGTCCCAGTTTATCTAGGTATGTCTTTTTTATCAAAGTCTCTTAATTTTCAAGTGACTTCCAATAAGCCGAAACCTCACAGGTCTTTGCACCAGTCACCACCGCCACTACTGCCCGCGCCTCCACACCCAACTGCCACAATTACGCGATGGTCCGATGACTAGATATCGATATCCTCCTCCTCCTCCTCTTCCTCCTCCTCCTCCTCCTCCTTCTCCTCCTCCTCCTTTTACCATCCCATTTCTTGTCGCTCTCCTTTCCTTTCTTCCTATACTCCTCCTCCCTCCTCCCCCATTCAGCTTCCCTCCCCTCTCTCCTCGCACATTTCTATAGCGTCCCCCGTGAAAACATGCATACTGGCTTAACGCATTGGTGTTGTGCATATGTATCATCTCCTTTCTCACTATGCTATTCATTTTTTTCTGATACAGAAGAAATATATGAAATTTAGTGTGTATGTAGATCAATGTTTGCGAAAGTAGGTAAAACTAGGAAATAGACATCCACACTAAAGATGTGGAACGTGTCCAAGCTCGCACAGGCTAAAGTCAACTTTTTAAATACCCTTACCTTAAAATACTTCTATTACAACCTGACCTAACCCAACCTAACTTTCACCATCCCCTTCTTTGATTTTCTTTACTTTTTACACAGATAAAAAAAAGTGCTAAATTGTTCCTGAAAAAAGTTCTAAAAAAAAGTTATTAAAAAAATGGTGTGGTGATGGCGGTGGTGGTGGTGATGGTGGTGGTGTGGTGGTGGTGGTGATGGTGGTGGTGATGGTGGCTGTTGTGGTGATGGTGGTGGTTGTGGTGATGGTGGTGATGGTGGTGGTGATGGTGGTGGTGGTGGTGTGGTGGTGGTGGTGTGGTGGTGGTGATGGTGGTGGTGGTGGTGTGGTGGTGGTGGTGGTAGTGGTGATGTTGATGGTGGTGGTGGTGGTGATGGTGGTGGTGGTGGTGGTGGTGGTGTGGTGCTGGTGGTGGTGGTGGTGGTGGTGGTGATGGTGGTGGTGGTGGTGATGGTGGTGTGGTGGGTTGTGGTGGTGGTGGTGGTGTGGTGGTGGTAGTGGTGGTGGTAATGGTGGTGGTGGTGGTGATGGTGGTGTGGTGGGTGGTGGTGGTGGTGGTGTGGTGGTGGTGGTGGTTGGTGATGGTGGTTGGTGGTGGTGGTGTGTTGTGTGGGTGGTGGTGGTGGTGTGGTGGGTTGGTGGTGGTGGGGACTCTCCTCCTCGGCGACGCTAGAACTGTGTGTTGTGAAGACTACGGAACACTTTTTATTTCCACTGCACTAATGCACTACTCGCCACTGCACTTATGTCGCCCAGCACAAATATTACGAATTTTAGAAAATGCTAAAAGCTCGCTTCGCTCGCTTGGACAATGCGTTAAGAGACGAATATAAATTTCTGTGCCCAATTTCTTTCCTTTGCGCCTGTACATCTTGCCACATTCGTGGAAAATTTTACAAGCCTATATGACACCTGATTTCGGCTGAAATAGGTGTCCAAGCGAGCGAAGCGAGCTTGGATAATGATTACATTTTTTCTATAAACAAACAAAATCTGGTGTGCTGCATTCAACACATATTTCGAAACATTCTTATTGTTGATCAGTCACATAATGGATGTTAAAAACGGGTGTTGAAGGAGACACGGGCTGAGAACCGAGTACTTTATTCCTGACAAGTTGTGCTTTTATCGCCTTAAGTCAGAAATGAAGTACTCGCTTCTCAGCCCGTGTCTCCTTCATCACACGTTTTTACACCTGTTTGTATGTCTTCACATAATGAATGTTGTTGAAATCCGATTTTATTGTCTTAAAAGCCATAGAAAGAGCCATAAACCTATCTAGTTTGAATTAAATATGACATGTATTGTATTTTTTTTTTACAAATTTTTTAATGTATAATATTTGCATTTGAGTTAAGAATATATGAACATGAGAAAATAAGGAAGCTACAAGAGGCCGCGAGACATACACGAGGTAGTTCCTGTCACTTAACACTACCTACATCCACTTTTCATCCTCATCCATGAAATGATCTAGCCTCTTTTTAAAGCTCCTTAATGACTCCGCACTATCTATCCATTCCAATCATTTACCACACAAATTGTGCACTAGTTTTTCCTAATTTCTTTTTTAAATCTACGCTTTTCCAGCTTGAATCCGTTACTTCTTGTTCTACCCTGGTTACTCGCCGTAAGAACTTTTACCGTAGAGCCGTAAGAACATTTTTCCTACATCTCCTTTATTGTATCTCTTTATCCACGTATTAACTTCTATCAGATCGCCCCTTATTCTACGTCTCTCGAGTGAGTGTAAATTTAATAGCTTCAATCTCTTCTCGTAACTAAAGTTACGCATCCTATGAATCATTTTGGTTATCCTTCTCTGTACTGATTCTAACAAGGGTATTATATCCATCCTGTAATACGGAGACCATAACTGACCCGTATAGTCTAGGTGAGGTCTTACTAGAGTCAGACAAAGCTTTAGACTAACCTCAGTCCTTCTACTTTTAACACTTCTGGTAATGAATCCTAACACCCTATTAGCTATATTTCTAGCCTCAATACATTGTTTCCTAGGTCGGAGGTCTGAGCTCACCCTCACTCCAAGATCTTTTTCACCTTCTGATCTTTTCAGCGATACATGGCGTATGGTGTATCTATTACCAGGTTTTTTTTCTACCAACATTCATAACGCTGCACTTATAAATATTAAATTTCATCTGCCACCTGACTACCAACTCATCTAATTTATCTAAGTCTCCCTGCAATATGTTTACAGCAGACTGTGATCTAATGATCCTACCTACCTTAGTATCATCAGGAAACTTAATGATATCTCTGCTATCCAAGTCGTTGATATAAATAAATAATAGTAATGTACCCACAACAGACCCTTGTGGAGCTCCACTTGTCACCTGCCCCCATTCAGATTTGGAATCATTAATTGTAACCCTGTGTTGCCTATTGAGTTATAGCGCCTCAAAGTATTTGCATGGTTATAACTCTCTTGTGGTTCTTCCGAAATTCCTGATATTCACCGGTTACTCATGACAACAAGGTTACAGTAGATACCATACACAAATAATTATGCACAAAATATAATAAATAATTATAAATATATTTTGTTTACGTTGGAGCCTATAGCGCCTAAAGGCTATTACAATTTTTTACCTTGAGGGCTCAAGTGGTTGGCCCTGCAGATGGAGAGTCCTGATAGGTTGGCCTTCAGCTGTGGTGATAGTGGCGCGCGCAGGCTTGATTTTTATAGTAACACCTGTGATCTATAGGTGAAGGTCCGTTTTCTGTGATGGTCAACCCTCAGTTTAGGCTCATGCTGCCACCTGGTGGTTGGCCGCACTTAAAGTCGCAGTCGAAAGAACAGGAATGCAGCATGCGCGTTTTTTCAGCCACTCGACAATGGATTTACAGTTGCTCCTTGGTGGGACTTGAACTCGGGACCTTGTGCTCACCTACCAGGCTCCAACCTCCTAGTTGTATCTGCTTCATCATTGTGTTATTCATCATGGTCTTGATCATGTGTTGAACTCGCGATCTCCAATTAACCCTCCCAGTTCGGAGCTTCGAAGACCGATAGTGTGTGTGTGTGTGTCTTGTTCACCAAATTTTTTTTACTACTACTACTATTACTACTGCTACTACTACTACTTGTTCTGCAAGCGTTTCCTGTGCTTCAAACTCTAACCACAATCGTAGCCATTTTACCATTATCAGACTAAAAGGACAACATTATCATATACCAAACTTGCCACCACAATGAATCTAAAGGATTTGGGACACGTACACTCACCCAAACATTTTAGCGTGCGGCTGTGAAAGGCGCGAGTGTGGTGCAGATATACAACTTTTGTATCACTTTCTTTCCTTTCTGTCGCTCCATCCGTGGTGCGTCGTGGCTTACTCGGTAGGAATAGAAACCTTTGTCAAGTGGCATTAATACTGAACGCGTGAACCTGTGTATATTTCAGCGCGTATGATCTAGGATATAAGTGTTTGTTGTACGGTGTGTATGTGTGTGTGTGAGTGTGTGTGTGTGTGTGTGTGTATGTGTGTGTGTGTGTGTGTGTGTGTGTGGTGTGTGTGTGTGTGTGTGTGTGTGTGTGTGTCATTCATTCAATCAATGTCTTGTCCACTGGAGCTGGACTCGCGATCGCCAGCTTCTTTCTCCCGGAGCGAGCCTGGAGGTCATTATGACCGATCTTCGGGTAATGGTGGTACATCAGCTTCCTTAGGAGGGAGGATCTGGGACCTCGGTTAGTTGTTTTTTTAGTGCCTGAACTTTTCAGTGAAAAAACCCGGGGAGCGAGCGGTGATTCGAACCGACTAACCACAGAATATCTCAAAGCTCTATCCACTTGACCATCATGGAGGTTTGTGTGTGTGTGTGTGTGTGTCTGTGTATGTGTGTGTTTGTGTGTGTGTGTGCGTGCGTGTATGTGTGTGTGTGTGTGTGTGTGTGTGTGTGTGTGTGTGTGTGTGTGTGTGTGTGTTACCCATCCTTTAACTGACTGATTTTTCTCTTTCTTAATTTCTTCCACTGTTCTACTTTCTTACTTATGATAATATGTCAAACTCCAAGGATTTATTAAGCAAAAAAGGATTAAAACTTCGATTGTTTTAATTAATGTTGGAAAGACATTTATTCGGTCGATGCGGTGCTCTTTTTAAGACACTACACTCAACGGACGGAGTGTGTTTCGCGTGACTTTTTGTTGAATTATTTGTTCCCTTCCTATTTTTTGAGTGAGGCGGAAAAATTATTAAACTGTTGTCTATATATTCTAGGGGGAAGACGCGACCGAAAAGCCTGCACAAATATTACTAAGCACTCCCGGCGCTGTAGCCAAGGGTCATGTAAGTTTTTTTTGTATTTTTCATTTATTCTGTTGGTTCATTTTTTTACTTCAAGGATAATATGAAATTATATTGAGCTGCAATCCATTGGAATTCATTTAAGCTATATTTATTTGCGTATTCATTGTAGTATTCTATGTTTTGAACCAAAGGAATGCCCTTTGATATAAGATCCCAGATATTTAGTTTAACAGAGTGCAAATGCCCTGATCCGCAACTCTTGATGAGACAGTTGTAGCAAGGTGGTTCATAGAATAACGAACGTGGGGTGTCCTGGTCCGTAGAAATTTGACAAGCAAACAAAAGAATATCCTTATTCCATGAAAAACTTTGAGCGTTGTAGAAAAAAAAATAGTATTTCCTGAAAATCGCTTAGAGGATAATTAAGATACATTAAGAGAAGATAATTAAAACACATTAACAATTCCAGATCATTAACAGACTACTTTCTGTACAAGAATCTACGCTGGTAATCTTGGTAATTGTATGTAGTAGTAGTTGTCCTAGAATTACTGTATTAGCCGTAGTTTTCCTTAGTAGCAGTATGTACAGTCGGCGCAAAAAAACTTAGGACGCCAAAACACTTAGGACGGGAATAACGTCCTTAGCTATTTTGCCAATTTCGGTGGGAGCGATGGAATTTTTGTACGTTTTTTGTATATCTGGCAATGCATTAGGCTGTCTGCTGTAGATTCCTCGCTGCTGCCCGCTCTGTATCTTCCAAGTCATCATAGGAAGAGGTTGTTGTGTTTGGTTCTCCAACCTTCCTACACCTTCATTCGCCCTCCATCTTCTACCGCCTCCTCCAGGTCTACTAAAGCATTATGCCAGGCAAATCTCTATCCATTGTGAAGAAGACACATATAGTATCGAAGTGGGAAAACCATGGGCCAGATAGCGAGGGAGATGTGTGTTTCCAGACATACCGTCTCGGTCTTGAACAGGCGAGCGCAAGATGGTGAAGTTAGAAACTGTTTTGGCGTGGAAGAAAGGGTCAGGGCGATCAAGAAAAACTTCAAAGAAGACTGATGAACTGCTCCAAAGGATTGATGGTCTCAATAATCCCTTCAGACCATCAGATAACTCTTCTTTGAAGTTTTTCTTGGTCGCCCTGACCCTTTCTTCCACGCCAAAACAGTTTCTAACTCACCATTTTGCCCTCGCCTGTACAAGACCGTGACGGTATGGAATGTTTGGAAACACACATCTCCCTCGCTATCTGGCCCATGGTTTTCCTACTTTGATACAAGGTTACTATATGTTTCTTCTTCACAATGGATAGAGATTTGCCCGGCATAATGCTTTGGTAGACCTGGAGGAGGCGGTAGAAGATGGAGGGGCGAATAGAGGTGTAGTAGGTTGGAGAACCAAACACAACTACCTCTTCCTATGATGACTTGGAAGATACAGAGCGGGCAGCAGCGAGGAATCTATAGCAGACACCCTAATGCACTGCCAGATATACAAAAAACGTACAAAAGTTCAATCGCTCCCACCGAAAATGGCAAAATAGCAATGGACGTCATTCCCATCCTAAGTTTTTGGCGTCCTAAGTTTTTTTGCACCGACTATAGTAGTAGCAGCAGTAGTAGTTTTAGCAGTGGTAGTCAATGAATCATGACAGAACATTTTACTTCTATTAGTCAGTTTTATATAACTGGTATCGAAAAAGTGAGCTTCAGGCCTAGCAGAGTGTAAGCTCAAAGACACCTATATTTTCTTCCCGCTCGAGAAAGAAGTTTTCGGGAGTAAGAGTTTTTGGAAATATGTGCACTCAGACTGCTAGAAACAAGTCAGAAATTTCGTCTCATCAGTCTCCCTCTTTTCATTGACTGCCTTCAATCTCTCAATCAACAGCCACAATGGTGCTTCTCTTGCTATCACCTGGAGTTATTTGCATGTCGAGTGCTCTTCTGCCCCTGCTAACTACATGCCTCCCCGCCTCCACCTCCCGAGTCTTAAATCTTAAGACTTAAAAATCATGGATATTTTTAATGCCGCCTGCTCATGCTACCCTCTTGTTTCCTCTGATGTACTATCCATCGAAGGTATAGCTTATAGGCAGCATGTGGGTGTTCTTAGGCCACTCGACGATTGCTGAAACATGGCATCTAGCGGGACTCGAACTCGGTTCACCGAGCTCGCCACTTGCAGGTGCAAACCACTAGGCCAACGCCTCTCCAATGCTACTACTACTACTACTACTACTACTACTACTACTACTACTACTACTACTACTACTACTACTACTACTACTACTACTACTACTTGTACTTCTACATTTATTGCTGCTTCTGTCATGTTTTGTTCCTCCGGATGAGAGCTCTTCAATTTCCCGTTCCTGGTCAGCTCCATCAGGTAATCAAACACGAAAGAGGGAATGCAACTGTACTTTAAGTACGCAACACCTTACACATGAGCTTATAAGGTTATCTAACGTAATTCTGTCAAGTTACGCTAAACTTTATATGTTTATGAGGTGGCATGTACCAGGTACATGTATCTAACTCGAAATGGTCCAGTCTGGGTTTTTTTTTTATTACGATCTATTATATTATATATTATAATAAAAGTGCTCAGTGTTTTCCTTATCTTTTCCCGTTAGTGAGGGTGAGCAATTTGAGGTTTTTAGTGCACAGGAACTGAAGTGAATGAAGTAAAGACAGCCTAACACGCCTTAGCTCTGATGTGGAGTAGTCGGCAGGCCAACCCTAGGAAAGATGCTTAAAAAAAGTTTTGATGGCATTTTTTGTTCAAAGCTGGCAACCATGCTAGAAAAAATCACTATGGTGTAAGGTTTTAGAAACACCCGGTTGCCAAAATAGCATTTGACCTTTAAGGTCAAATTTGGAAGTCAAAGGTCAAATAAGGTCAAATTTAGTATATCCCTCTTTTATCTTATACTTTCAAATAAGTTTAGGTCTGGCATGGAAAATTGAGGACATAATGAGATATATGGGTTTAAAATTCCATAATAATAGGGAAATAATAATAATAGTAATAATTCTATTTTCATCCGCAAGCATATAGGAAAAAAGAGCATACAACAAAACATAACATACAGACATGAGGGAGTGAACTTAATAAAGCAAATAAAATATAATATATACATGTGGGCAATATAGACACTGCTGTACAGTGTGAGGGGAGGCGGTAGCAGAGTGGTTAGCATCACCGGGTGGCGTTCTCGAAGACCCGAGTTCGATCCCGAGTGAAACCCATAAATCCATTTAAAATATTTATGCACCGTCGAGTGGCCTAAGAACACCCACATGCCCTGCCCATTAACTCGATCCGAGAGATCCCAGATATCGGAAGACACTTTGCATCTCTTTGGCCTTCGCAATGACGACTCTGAAGAAGATTTCTCAACTCGAAAAGATGATCTTCCATCCAAAATGAAACAGGACTGAGGCCCAGTTTCGTCGATTCATAGTGTTCACAACATCCAATCAAGAAGACACATGCGCTGCTGTGACATGGCTGAGATCACTGACTACGAACGACATTGCCACATAAGAGGTAACTGCAGACCTCCTCACTGCCAAAGACAGAGGGGAAGATGTGTTACAGAATGTAAAGGAGAAATTAGTGGAGAAGACTGTACCTTTCTTCGGTCGCCATAAACGCCAGAAGTCAAAGACATTTGCAGCGCTGTACAAAACACCTGTGCAAGATCGAAAGCAGAGGGTCACCAAGGCAATCAAAGCGGACAGGCAACTGATACAGAGACTGTTCAATGCGTCACAAGCTGGGCGAGTAGTCAATCTTTTTAAAGTACTGGAGCATGAACTGTCAGTTGTACCACTTAGTTTAGCAAACACATATAAAAAGATGAACAGTACCCAGAAGTCTGCCATGCTTAATGCTCCCTTGCTAAGGACTGATCTTGGTGTAGAGACAGTCAAAGGAACACCGGATACAACAGAAAAAACATGCATTATAATCGATGGCCATGCATTGATTCAGTCCTTACAGAAGCTACCAAAGTGCACGACCTTCGGTGACTATGCTAAAAACTTCGAGAAGACTGTGGTGAAGCAGTTCAGTGGCATGGTTTCCTGGATTGATGTTGTGTTTGACCAGTACAGGCCTTTATCTATCAAGTCAGCTACGAGGACCAAAAGAGCTGGGCAGATGAAAAGACCAACACGAAAGGTGATCGACCGGGAAGATCTTCCACTTCCCCAATCTTGGATGAACTTCATCGCTTTCGATGAAAACAAGGAAGACCTTGCCATGTTCCAAAGTGGCAAACTTGCCAAGCACAATGACAGAGAAGGAGATAGTTGTTGGTGGCAGCAAACCAGACGGATATTCTGCAACATGGGGAGTCATCCCAACACTACAGGCAAACCACGAGGAGACGGACACTAGGATCGTCCTCCATGCCCTTGAAGCCATTGATGCTGGATTTGAAAGCATAATCGTCAAGTTTCGTGACACAGACGTCCTCCTCTTGTTCATTCACTTTACCAGGGACAGAGCGTGCTATGTGTGGATGATGAGCGGCACCTCCAAGGAGCAGGAATGCTTTACAGTGCACGTCATCAACAAGAACCTTCCTCGAGTAGTAGCAGAGAATGTACTTGGCTTCCATGCCATAACTGGCTGGGATACTGTCTCGTCCTTTGCTGGACATGGGAAAAAATCATGCTGTATTGAATCATGCGGTTGAATCGATGTTGATGTTGAATCATGCGGTTGTGATGCAGACGGATGCCTTAACATCGCAGGCAGTGGACATGGTTTGGATAAATCATATTTGCCAAAGGTATTAGGACACAGGGAAAATTATATTCCACCTTCTTGATGAAGAAGGTTTATTTTCAGGAAGAAGTGACGTTAAAGGAACTTTACTTTTTGTGTATTTTGATTTATAATGGCGTAATGAGCATTTAAAATCCTAATTTCCTTCACAATTACCTATTATTTTGCAACTTAAAACACTTGTAAATCATTAAATCCTCAATGTTGCTCGCCAAACCTTACATTACTTGGAAGTACACAATAAAAGAGAGAAAATACAAAATTTGACCTTATTTGACCAAATTTGACCTTACAGGTCAAATGCCATTTTGGCAACCGGGTGTTTCTAAACCTTTACACCATAGTGATACGTTCTAGCATGGTTGCCAGCCAGCTTTGAACACAAAATGCCATCAACATTTTTTTTGAGGGTCTTGGCCTGCCGACTAGGCCAGCCCCGTGTAGGCTGCCAGCAGAGGTGTGGTGGTGGTGGTGGTGGTGGTGGTGAATGAGGTTTCTTGGGAGGTCTCACTGAAGCGGAACTGGAGGAGGATCACGACGTAGGTGGATATAAAGCCCAGCATCTGGGAAGAGGAAAATGCTGCGTGAGGAGTAGAATCAGAACGGATATGTGTTGAAGGTAGATTATCATTTCACATTCTGGGTAGTAATCTAATCGGCCGAATTCTCGTAAAAGAAAATGTAAAAAAGAATAATTCAAATAATGTCATCTAAAATCCTTCCATAAAGTATTCCAACCCCTTCCCCTCCCTGTCCAAAGCTTTAAAAGATAAGAAACTCCAACATCAAGATATGAAGAGGGTGAAAATCTTATATAAAATCAATATTCTCACACACGCTTGGCAGAATCTGCCCACTCACATCTCACTAAAAACTTCATACTCCATACTCACAAGATCTGCTTAAAAGGTAAACACTTGAGTCAACATAATGGCGAGACTTTCAAAGGCGGTTCACTTGTCCTAAAAAGTGAGCTAAATCAAAGGTATCACGGGCTAATAAAGGTGCTTCAAGTCTTTAAAGATTCAATTTGCACTCAAAAAAGAATCTAGACTTAATATAAAGACACTAATGAAAAGACCAGAAAATACCAACATTGGATTAAATTTAACTTCTCAAAGGCAAGATAACGTAGCAGATTTTTCACCAAGGGTGATCACAGTGGCAGCGGTGCAGACTCGTGCATACCAAAGATGGAAACAACCAGTGATTGTTGTCCCGGAAACACTTTTCCCAAGTGCACACGCGTTTCGTTCAGCCGTGTTTGAGTTGCTAGGTAGTGAAATAATGTTATTTTCTAGTGTTCGTTCATATATGTCATTAATATTGTCCTGCACATATGCATATCACTTAGTATCTACCTGACACATATATGTAATTAACTGTCCTACACATGCACAGACCTATTTATCTTCATCAAGTAAACAAATAAGAATACATAATGCTTTGTCTAGTCACACAAAAGATGCATTACACACTTTCAAAAAATAAATAGTCCACGACAAAAATAAAATGTTCATATATGGTGAAAGGCTTTCTTTAACTTTTGCATTAGGTAAAACTTTTATAAAAAGTTTTTGGATACAAACCAAACGGAAACAAAAAATATAACATTTTTATATATAAATAGCTAGGTTTGGTTTGGTTAGATATAGGTTAGATTTAGGTTTGGTTAATTAATGACAGATATGAACGAACACTATTTCACTACCTGGCAACTCACCTGTGGTTGCACCAAACGCGTATGCACTTGGGAATAACGCGTCCCGGAAACACAGCATTGCACCGTCAGCCTCCCTGAAGCTCCTGGTTGGGAGGCAGTGATAATGTGCGTCAAACCAGAATCCAGACGTGCAGCAAGCTAACATAGGCGACGCGTCGCAATAAACAAACAGGAAACAGTTCTTAAAGTGAACGTGGGCACTCACGCTGGTGATGGTGCCGGGGCCCAGCATGAATAAGTCCATCATGACGGGGCGCGGCGAGACCTGCAGCAGTCCCACCAGGTGACGCAGCTGTGCCAGGACATCGTGTGGCCCATTAAAGCACACACCAAAGATTAATATTTTATTGCTATTATTATTACTAGCAGAATTTACACGTGATAAGTATGATCATAGACCACTGTAAATCTGGACTGCGCACGGAATATCGGCCTGTTGCACAAGGGCCTGAAGTCGGAGGGCCATTTGGATTCATATATATATATATATATATATATATATATATATATATATATATATATATATATATATATATATATATATATATATATATATATATATATATATATAATATATATATATATATATATATATATATATATATATATATATATATATATATATATATACGGATCATATAGACTGGTTTATCAGTATATATGATATGCTATAATCTTCGTAAATGTTTGTTCTATAATACAATCCAAAAAAAACCAGAAAACACGCTAAAGAAATGCACTTACCAGACTCTGAAGAAATATGCATGAACTTAATATTCACTTCAACTCTTCGCCATTTAAAACTTTGCGAGTCAACTTTTATCGTGAAGGGTATCAAGAGAAGCGCAATTTTATTAGCTTTCCATTGATATATTTTGTTTTCTGATAAATGAATTAAAACCATGCATAAATTAACGTTAAATAAATAAATAATATCATCAATCGGGTAATTTTCCCGATTGATGAGGTTATTTATTTAGTTAACGTTAATTTATATATGGTGCTAATTCAGTTATCAGAAAACGAAATATATGAGTAAATAAATAACATCATCAATCGGGAAAACTACCTGATTGATGATTTTATTTATTTATTTAACGCTAATTTATGCATAATTCTAATTCATTTATCAGAAAACGAAATATATCAATGGAAAGCTAATAAAATTGCACTTCTATTGATACCCTTCATGATAAAAGTTGACTCGCAAAGTTTTAAATGGAGAAGAGTTGAAGTGAATATTAAGTTCATGCATATTTCTTCTGAGTCTCATAATGGCATTTCCTTAG
The DNA here is from genome assembly GCA_016584305.1 of Chionoecetes opilio. Lineage (NCBI taxonomy): Eukaryota > Metazoa > Arthropoda > Malacostraca > Decapoda > Majidae > Chionoecetes > Chionoecetes opilio. The sequence goes on along the minus strand of JACEEZ010009518.1, from coordinate 12,211 downwards.
CGTGTTTTACTGTTTTTTATTTGATAATATTATAGAACAAACATTTACGAAGATTACAGTATATCATATATGCTGATAAACCAGTCTATATGATAGTCCATAGACCACTATATATCTTTGTCGGGCGGGCGCTATGCAGCTTGCAATTTCAAAACATTGTCGCGTGAACAGTCCAGAGATACGAGTATATAGTGGTCTATGGTATGATGCTTAGAAAGACAATCGGAATGGCTTTGTACACCACACAGTGTTTATCTCTATCTCTTTCTCTTTTTTTTCCTCTCTCTCTCTCGCTCTCTCTCTCTCTCTCTCTCTCGCTCTCGCTCTCTCTCTCTCTCTCTCTCTCTCTCTCTCTCTCTCTCTCTCTCTCTCTCTCTCTCTCTCTCTCTCTCTCTCTCTCTCTCTCTCTCTCTCTCTCTCTCTCTCTCTCTCTCTCTCGATAATGTCCGATACTTTCAACCCATAAGTGCACATTGCAGGTTTCGTTCGTCATTCCGTTCTTGATTTATCGTGTTCATAAACAGACAGACGGACAGACACTTCATGGATGGTCGTAATCATAGTGTGTGTATGTGTGTATGTGTGTGTGTGTGTGTGTGTGTGTGTGTGTGTGTGTGTGTGTGTGTGTGTGTGTGTGTGTGTGTGTGTGTGTGTGTGTGTGTGTGTGTGTGTGTGTTGTGCTGTGCTGTGCTGGTGGTCGGGATGGTGAGGGTGTTGTGGTTGTGGCATGGACAGAGGCCAGGCGGTGCTGTCCTTACCCTGGCCCTGAGATGTCTGTTGTCGGGGTTGTATTGTAAGGTTCTGAGGACGAACTTGAGCTGCTGCTGCTGCACGGGGGAGAGGGGGAGACAGGCGTGAGTCGGCGTGTGATTAGAGCATTGCAACAGTAAACTCTGAACACTATTTAGTCCAAAACACTTATAAATTTATGAACTGGAAAATTAATGGAAGGGAAATGTTTTTTATTATGACTTGTAGCATCTATAGGAACAAGGAACAGCGCCCGTTATCCCGGTCATTAGAAGAAAACTATTATATTAGTTCTTATACCATATGAGATGAGTAATTCCCGATGTATAAACGAACAAGAGCAATAAAGAGACTGGAAAATGGAAACATAGGAGTGAGTGCCATGAGGACACACAGGATGGCCATATTATGAAAACCCTCACGTTGTCAACCTGATGCCATAAAACATCCTCGGAAGGGATAAAAGAAACGTCCATACAGGAAGGGAAAAATTAATCATGTGTTTTTGAGTTTTAACAATGCTGGGAACAGAAAATATTTAGACAACAAGAAGATCACAGATGATGTTAAAAGTGACAATTGTACAGCAAAGGAAGAGTAAGAAGTACATACATGAAAACGAGAACGTGAAGGGAAGGACAATATGGAAAAAGAGTTAAGTTTGTTGCCCATATTGATATACTTAAAAGTCGTGCTGAAACAACGTTCATGTTTACCTAAGGAATCGTGGCTCGTAGATAAACAACGAATAAAAAGAGGGTTTTAAAGATGGATACATATTTCATCGAATCATCAGTAAGGAATGTTTTTAGTTTGTAGGTGCCATGGCAGATGCAGTGCATGATTCATTACCTTTTCTCCGAGGGCGTGTGGGGCGTTGCTGAAAGACGCCGAAATCACTAGTGCGTTAATGGTGAACAAAGCTGCAGCAACGATGTGTTCTGCGTTCAGATGAAAAATGAATGACATATAAAACAAGGAGAGGATGCACGCGGTCATGGAGTATAACATTTGCAGACTCACAGGAAACCCGCAGTACTTGTTCATAAGATACAAGAGTTTGTTCACTTGTGTAAGTCTTTCCTTTGCTGCAAAGAGGCGGTGGTCGATCTCAAAGGGACTCGCTAGGTCTCGGTGGACTGGTGAGTGTGTCGGCTCTGCCCAGGCATTGCTGTAATGCATTACTTTATTCCTGAGCACTCTTGGAGCCCGTAGAGCAATGTCTGGATTGTGGTGGCGGTGCGTGGGGCCCAGCGAGGCGTCTCCCAGACAGGCGTGCAGGGACGTGATGATGCAATCATATTCTTGTATGCTGAGGCAGACGGCCATTTGGAACATAAATAAAATGTTTTGCCCCAAGAAAGAGAAGGTAATAAATTGAAACATTTTAATGATAGTTAACGTTGTACCTATTTTATTTTCGGAGACCATAATGCAGATGACGACTAGCGTACTGGTTAGGTTAAGCATTAATGGAATAATACTGTTGAGGAGAATGCTTGGCATCGCAGCATCACTGACTCGACCACGGAGAATGTGGTAAGAGAACTCAACCACCTGGCGGAGAAGAGACCTCCTGAAAAAGACGCAAGTCATTAGTGACGCCATGCTGGTAATATCCACGATTTCGTTGATCTTGTAGGCGTAGAAGGAAGAATTAAGATGAACAGGAAATGCAATGACGGTATCGGTATAATGTAGGTGCCAAAATCCTATTGCAATGGAGAGAGTCGCTGCCAGGCCCATAACGACCGTCCAGTATGTCCAAAAAAAACTCTTCTGGAAGACGACATCGCCCTCCGCCTTGATAAGCATGATGAAGGCTGGTTGCTTCTTGCCGCCTTGGTGCGTGTTGGGATGGTTGAGTGTAGCTACCTTGACGGGCCTTGCTCTGCGCTTCTCGACAAAGGGAAAGCCACCAGTGAGCCTCATCCCCACCACGACCAAGGACAGAAGTAAGGAGGGGCCGCCCATTATGATCTGTGCCTCGTTTCCCTTCGCTTATGTGTTCCTTTGAACTTCTAACAAGATGGTTTGTTCGGAAACGCTGTCAAAAACAATTTTTGTATTTACTCAGTTGCCTCTTAGGTCTTCTTGTGAAAGTGTTTAATTAAGCGTGATGTTCGGTCTCAGCGTGATGTGAGGTGCGTGTATCCCCCTCGGCAGCGACCACCACACTGGCCGCTTTATTGACTGGCAACACTCAATCACCCTCCCGCGGTGGACACGTAATGACACTGTGATCATTCAATTGAGTTATTTGTTGTTACATATTATATAAATCATAGAGAATAGCTGTGAAAACTCATCTAAATTCTATGTTTGGTGGTAGCTGTGGAGGCACTATTAATCCACCGTCTTTGTTGCTTAGGAACCGATCCAGTTATGTTAATTATATAGATGATTTGCTTTAATTGTTTTATCTATTTTTTTACATTTGTGCCTATAGCACCTGTAGTGAGCTCCAGAGATCGGATGGTAGACCCTGGAGGTTCACTTGAGGGTGTGATGGCTGACCCTCACCAGTGTTGGCGCAGGCAGGATTTGTACAGTGACGCCTGTGATGGGAGGCTCATGCCGGCCCCCTTTGTCCTGCGATGCACTCGCAATCGCAGATAGAGTTATGGACAGCATGTGGATGTCATTAGGCCACTCGATGGTGCAGAGAAAGATTTTAAGTGGATTTTGGTCCTCATCGAGGATCAAACTTGGGTCACCGAGAACGCCATTCGGAGACTCTAACCACTCAGCTACCGCGCATTATAGCTGCTTAATAATCCTTCATCGTTGATAGGCAATACATCGCTCTCACTTGACCTATGCCTGACAAGATGGTGTCAAGAGCGGCATTAGGTGTCAGCTGATCATGCCATGTAATGCACTCACTTGGACGGAATGTTTACTCTTCTCGTAAGTTATGTATGACCGCTTAACAAAATACTCAAATAACTGTCAGTGTAAACGATGAAAACGTACAAATTGAGGTTGAACTGTTTATGCTTGGGCTGGGAGCTTTCTCTCTCTCTCTCTCTCTCTCTCTCTCTCTCTCTCTCTCTCTCTCTCTCTCTCTCTCTCTCTCTCTCTCTCTCTCTCTCTCTCTCTCTCTCTCTCTCTCTCTCTCTCTCTCTCTCTCTCTCTCTCTCTCTCTCTCTCTCTCTCTCTCTAATCCTATATTACATATTATATAATTATATATTGTCTTAATCGTTTCTGGTATATACGTACGTATGCTTTACTTAAATCAGCAAGCCTTACTTACTGAATATTTAAACCGCTCGACCACTTTTATTAACTACCACCTGAAGTGTCGTCTGGGTAGGGAAGTAAGATACACCTGTAAGAAAGACTTCATCGGCAATCAACCCCAATAATGACACTGACATCTGTAAGTTCCTTGGGTTGAACCCTGTTACTTTAAAACAAAATATATAGAAAAGTGTAAGATAAAATGGTGGCAACTGTGGGATACGAACAACGATAAGTATACCGATGCCTTAAAGTAATGAATGAATAATACTAATACACGCAAAGCGAGTGAAACAAAGCGATGTATTGTGGAACCAGCCCTGAGCAGGTGAACGAAGCTTTTGAGAAATAGAGACACGGGCTGAGAGCGAAGTACTTTATTCCTGACAAGTTCTACATAGATTGAAATAAATATGACATGTATTGTATTTTTTTTACAAATTATTGCATGTAAAATATTTGCATGTGTGCTGCAAACATAAGAAAATAAGGAAGCTACTAACGGCCGCGAGACCTAACGAGGTATGTTCCTGTCACTTAACACTACCTACATCCAATTTTCATCCTCATCCATGAAATGATCTAGCCTCCTTTTAAAGCTCCCTAATGACTCCGCACAAACTACCTGTCCATTCCAATATTTTACCACACTATTTGTGAACCAGTTTTTCCTTCTTCTATTATAAATCTACGCTTTCCCAGCTTGAAACCGTTA
>JACEEZ010009517.1:130000-135372 GCA_016584305.1 Chionoecetes opilio | reverse complement strand
GGGAAAAAAATACTTTGAGGAAGTAGAAAGGGCGGAAAGGGAGAGGGGGGGGGGGAAAGGAGAAGGGGGGGAGAGGGGGAAAAGGGGGGGGGAGGGAGAGAAAAGAAGAGAGATAGGGGGAAAAAAGAAATGGTTATTTATAGAAACACGTATACCCAAATTTTGGGTACTACTATATACCTACTACTACTACTCAGCAGCAGCACAGCAGCAGCGCAGCAAAAAGTGTTTTGCTGCTGCTGCGCACGCTGCTGCTCCCTGCTGCGGGCTGCTGCTGCTGCTCCCGCTGCTGCTGCTGCTGCATAGTATACTTGCACAGAGTTATGGAGAGAGAAGTTTTCTCTCTGCCATGCGGGTTCTTTTTTCCTTTTTCCTCCCACCCCTTTCATTTTAGACGTCCCATTCCGGGAGGATAGGGGTAGTAGTAGTATACTGTTTAACTGCTCTGCTGCTGCTGCTGCTGCTGCTGCTGTAAAATTTAATTTTAAAACACCACTTTCCGCTGCTGATGAATATATTGCTGTACACAATCTGAAAGGAAACCAACTTTGGGGTGAAATAACCCGACCAGTCCCGTTTGTATGGCGTATTCCCTCCCCTCCCCCCACCCTCCCTGTCTGAAAAGAAACAAGCCTGGGGGCCGTCACCACCGCCACCACTCCCCACCACACCCTACCCCCCCGCAAAAAACCTTGAACCGAAAGTTAAACCTACACCTTGACTCCAACCCCCTCCTCTGCCCACCAAAAAAACACGCCGCTGCCGTGCACAGTACATTTTCTCTCGCTCCTCGCCTGCCCTGAACGCAAAGCCACCACCATGGCTGATAACGACATCATCGTGGACGCCCCTCTCACAGAAAGTTCTGTGGGCGGGGCCCAAAGCTGTGTACCAGCTCCATTATTGGTGTGTGCCGTACTCCACTCGCGAAAAAACACACGCTGTCGTGCAGTCAGCCGGAGTGCCCCAACGCGTGTGTGGCGATTTTTTCCCGGAGGAAAAATTTCTTTTTGCTCCCACTCCCCTTTTTTGGACCGGCCCGAGGTGTCTTTGCCCCCCCATCAACCCGGTCTCCGGGCCCCACAGCCCCGCCCGGGGCCGCTCCCTCCACCCAACCCACACCGCCCCATTCCCTGAGGCCAGGTCTTCATAGCAGAGCTGGCCCTTTCCCTTACACCTGGGGCGGGGGAGATTCCTTGGGGGATTCGGGCGAAAACGCTTCTCTAAAGGCAGAAAAAAAAGCTTTAGGGGCAAAAGGGAGTCGCGATCTTCGCGCCTTCTTACAGGCGCCCTGCCCAAAAGTACGGCCCCGCCTCCACCCCACGCGCGCTGACACCCTTTTGTCCTCAGGCGCTGTGCCCTCCCCGCAAAATTGACTCTGCGGGGCGCACTTGTGGCCGCACCGAACTGAAGGCTGTGGGAGTCGGGGAAAAACCCCGTCCTCTTCATATTATCTCACAGACCCAGCCCGGAGGTGCCGGGCTCGACAAACCCCCTCACCCCCCCCCCGCGGACTCGCCACCGACCTTCCCCGACCAACCTCCCCCCCAAACCCTCCCACGGGAAACGCACCCTCGAAACCCGCTCCCCATCCGACCACCCCATCAGGGGAACCCCCCGCGCCCACAATAACCGGGTCATAGTCCCTTCATAAAAGGAGGCGCCTTTTTGCAGACTAGCGGGGAAACTATGAGCGCCGCCACAAACTACGACCCCACCCCCACCACCTCCCGGGCGGACAAACCCCTTCTGCATTGTGAAGTCCCCCTTCAGCGAGGTCACACCAGAATCACTGCACCCCCCATCGTCTTAAATATGCAAAAAAAGGGCCAACTTGCGCCCTTTTGCCGTAAACGGCTGGCTGAGGAAGACGGACCAAAGCTGCGGGGTATTGCTGCGTTCGGGGAAACATACTGCAGAAAAATGTTTCACTCGGCAGCAAACAAGGGCGGGAACGATTCTTCAGGGCCCCTCACTGAACGAATCCCTCTCCTCCCCAAATCCTCCCCTCCCCCAGCCCACCCCCACCCATCACAGCATCACCCACAGGGCTTACCTTGCCATACGCTGTTGCCCCCTCCCGATCCATCGCAAAGGGCGGGAAAATGGCAACGCGGCCAAATGCTGTCTGCCAATGTTCGCGGCTTCGGACGAAGCGCGGAGCTAACCACACCGTCCTCGGGAAACAAAGCTGAGTCGTGGTGGCCGTCGAGACGTTCCTGATAAATATGTGTGACATTATTAAACAGAATCCCGGGCTATTGTCACGGGGATGCGGCGGATCAGGTACCGGAAAGGCCGGGGGTACAATTGCCCGCGAGGGACTCCCGCTTCAGTTACTCCCCTGTCCCGGCCCCGAGGAGAGGGAAAAGCGATTTCCCTCCCCCTTCTCCTCACAGAAAAAAAGTGCTGTCTTTTTATGCGCTCTTTATCGCCCACAATGGCCCCGGCGCAGCACCTTACCCTTCCTCACCGACCAGCGGGATACCATCTTGGCCACCCGCACTCCAGAATAGCGTTATCGTGGGCGCCTGAATCAAAGATTGGTGAAAGGGCCTTCACAGTTTTTACAGTGGTCCATGGGCTCCCCATCACGTCACCTCCCCACACACGTACAGGTGGCTCTCTGGACCCAGTGCTCACGGATTTTCCTGCAGACTCAGTGCGTGCGCCAGCTGAACAGATTTGGCGCTCTGATCATAATGCAGTGCTCTCCCACATTGCCTAGACCCCGCCAGCGAGGAAACTCCAGGGGTCATTTGGCTGTGGGTAGAGCTGCTGGCGGGCCATAAAGCACGTCCTGCCCCTGACACTGATGGGCCGCCCGCTCTGCGGTACGTGGATCACAATGTGGCCCCCTTCACCGCCATTTCCTTGCCCCGGGACCAACATGTTCCACATAGAGTGTACGAGGCGAGCCGCGAGACCGCCGTGGTTCGGTTTCAGGTGTCGCCCTTGCCGGGAAGATAATACAAGGGGCCGGGTGCGCCTAAAGCGCCCCCCCCCACAGAGGAAAAGGGCCCCGCCCCCGCCCACCTGAAGCCATGACCAAGACGCTTCATGGGCCAGGAACGGTGGGAAATGACGTCAGGAGGAAACTACCTCCAATCAAGTTGCCCCAAGCAATGGGGGTCCTTGGTTTAAGGAAGACAGGCACCGTCACCCAGGGGAAGTCCCGCCCCTCATCACCCAGAAAGGGGAAATGGGGTGGTAAAAAAACCGGAGAAAGGGAACCTCCTGGCACGCCTTCAGCAGGAAGATGACGACACAGGGCCCTGAGGGCAGCCCCCCTGCCTCACCCTATGTGTCCCTGGGCCGGACACCCGGTGGTCACGGGGACACCGGGCCCGCCTCCTCGTACCGTCAACAAAAAAAAGGCGCCTGGGGCCCGATTTGTGGGCCCTTTCCGCTCAACACTGTGCAGATGACTGATAGGCCCCCCCGAACTCTTTCAGCAGGCCTCCAACGGGGGGCCCCGGGCCCGCCGTGGAAGGAGGCTCGTTCACGCCCCTACACAAAAAAGGGGAAAGGGGATCCGCAACTACGTCCAATCTGCTCCTGTCAGTTGTCCCGCAAATCTTAGAAAGGATTATTGCAAGCAACTGACCCCCCCTAGAGGGGCCCACCTGAGTCCCTAGACAGACGGGGTTTTGGGGAAGGGACCTCCGCTTGGACCTGCTTCTCCTGCCTCCAAATATGGCAAAGGGCTCCCTGGACTCTGGCCGCCCATCGCTGGTGATTGCCCCGGCATCGCCGGGGCTTTTACTGTGTTTGGACAAGGGCCCCCTGGCAAAACTTGAACAGCTCGGGTCACGGGAAAACCCTGGCGTTTGTTTCCCACTACCGCACCCGGTCTGAGGGGGTGGTGAATGGGAGCACGTCACCACATCCCTGGGGGCTTCCGTTCCCAGGGAAACGGTCCTGGGCCCCATCCCCTGGAAAATTTACTTCAAAGACCCCCCTCCAAAGCCTCCCCGGGCGTCTGCCTATGCTGACGCTGCCCGGTCCCACACCTCACCAGAGAGGAGACTCGAACGTATGATGCCATAAAACCCTCAATTTGGTGAATCACGGGCCCGGGGAAGAAGGGGGCAATCATTTGGCCGAAAGACCCCGGCCCTGGGTTTTAACTTCAGGGAAAACCCCAGGGGACTCGGGGGGAAGCTGAATTTGGGGACGATACCCTTGCCATCAAGAGCTCCATCAAAATCCTGGGGGTAGAGGTTGACTCCAGCTCCGCTTTGACCGCCTCCCGGAGCGTGGGGCGTCGACTTCCCTATTGTCTCCTGCGCCGAGTAAGCACCTGCTCGACGCTGACGGCCTCATGCGGCTGTATAAAAGGGCCCAAAGGATGCCCCCTCATGGAACAGTCCTCTCCCATGGTAGTTTAAACCCAGTGCCACCTTCACTGCTGGAAAAAGGCAGAGGCGTGCTGACGCCCCATACATCCAAAGACGACCAATATCACATGGAACTCCCCCTGCGCAACAGTGGCAGCACACAGCGACGACAAAAAACAACAACATCAGCTGCAGTCCCAACACCCGCAACAATAACAACAACGCTACAGCAGGGAATGGCGGATGATCCCCGTCCCAGCTTGACAAACCTGGGGACCGGAGGAATCGGTGCCCTCACAGTGGGTGCACAAGGCCCGGTGCAACCTCTTCCCACCTTCGGACTTCGGGTCCCCTGGGGAGGTCAGAGGCGCTAGGGACGGGAGCGTCGTGATCTCTTCCTCGAGGGCCCCGAGACCCACCCGTGATGGGCCGCGAGCTTTACTTGGGCCACGGCAACTGTGGAACACCTTCACGGTTTTAGGGGATTTTGTGGCCCTGAACCCAGCAGGTGAAGGGGGCGGGCCCCAGATGGTGCCGTTACATCCGCCTTAGGCCCGAAGGCGGACACGTTTCAAAAGTGACACACGTGACACCCTAGTGACCACCATAGTGACACCATTGACACGTGACCGTTTAAATGTAAATTGCGCCTGAAAAGTGCCTTTGGGCGGACAGTGACCCTCAGCCTGTAACATTTTAAAATTTTTGTTTATCCTACAAGGATAGCTTTCGGATAGATGTCCCCGGGGCGGGGACATTTTAGTTTTGCCACCCATTGCCCTTCACCACCTCTTTGCTATTTTTGCCCATGAAAAACCATGTCAGTTGTTTAAATAAAAAAAAATTAAAAGAAGAGGAGAGAGAGAGAGAGAGAGAAGAGAGAGAGGAAAAGAGAAGGAAAAGAGAAGGGGAAGAGAAAAGGAGAGAGAGAGAAGAGTAAAACTTTGATCCTATTAAACACTTTGCAAGACCAACGACAAGGTTTTTGACTAAAAAAAAAGCGCCACTACGCCAGGCAAACTTGGGGGGCTC
>JACEEZ010009517.1:117500-125000 GCA_016584305.1 Chionoecetes opilio | reverse complement strand
CCCCATCTTTTCTAGCATTTATCTAACCGTTCACAGACTCCTCTACCCTCTCCACTGCTTTTTTTTATATCACCACCTTGTTTATTTTCTATCAAACCAACAGTCACTTTCCGCCTTTTGTCTTTTGCTTAGCATGAAGTAAAGACCGTGCAGCAGGCGACTAGTTTCCCCTTTGTTTTGTTTTTCGTGAGTAACACGTAGCACAATCTGTTTTTGAATTGGATTCCTGAATAGATGGCACAGTGAGGGTGCATATATTTTCGTATAAACTGTCATTGTTTTGTTTAAAAAAATTGCAGTTATGTGAATTAAGTTGAGAATATGTCAGCCAAAATACGGAGGAAAATGACCAGATTGTGATGTTAAAGTTGTGATTATGATATTTCAACAGAATATCTTATTTTGTCGATTTATGTTAATGTGAAAAGTCCTGACAAATTGAACATCTATTAATTAAAAAGGCACTTTATGAAGCAAAATATTTCAGTTGTGCAGAATCATACGAGCGTGAAAAAATAAGCAAATAATATATATATATATATATATATAACATGAAGTTTCAGGGTGACAGAGACACTCGGTATACTTGGGGTTGTTTATGCAACGTTTCGCCAAGGCACTTGGCATCATCAGGCTAAAAATAGTTAAAATTTAATATATTGTAATGCTAAAAAGCGAACATCTAAAAAATTAATTCTAAGAGACAATAAAATATTCCTATATTTTCTAAAAATACTAACTAATAAATAAAATATAATTTGTACTTAACGGACCTTGGTGTGTATGCTGTCTGAGTTGGTAGAGGACTGAATGAACACTGGTTTTGTGGGTGACATTTCAGCTTGTGTGGGGCGATCGAACCGAGAGTCGGGCAATCGAAACAGTGGTAATCATTTGAGTATATGTAGTTGTTGTGAAATGACTTGGTTATTAAGATCAGGGGACAAGTGCTTGATGTGTATAGCTTCTAATAATTTAGTGTCACTAGGGTAGTGTGCCTTGGATAGGATACTGAAGTCATTCATAGAAAAAGGGTGATCTAAATCATGTGAGTGTGAGCGGATTGCAGATTGCGAAGGTGAAGAAATGGGTCGACCAGTACGTGCAGAAACACCTTTATGCTCAGAAAGCCTAAGGGTTAGATTCCTTGTCGTCTCGCCGACGTATCTAGCGTTACAGCTAGAACATTGAATTCATAAATTATGTTAGAAATAAGGGCTTTAGGTATAGAGTCTTATATTTGAAATGAGTTCTTAGGGTAAGAGAATTAGTAAAAATAAATTTAAATTTTGGAGTTAGGAAGATGTGACTTAAGTAGATCATTGAGTTTTTTCCGAATGGTGAACTGAGATGGCCATAAAATGGGGAGTTTAAACATAGTGTGTGTCTAATATGGGTTCGGGTTCGTTCGACTCTGGGTTGAACTTTTTATCTAAGAACTTTGAAATTATTGTTTCAATTAATTTGAGGGGTAGCCTTTTTTGGGGGAAAAAATTTTGGAAAGGGTTTTTTTGGATCTCATTATAAAAGGAAAACCAATTAGTTTAAAAACCTAAGCATCTGTGTATGGGGTTTTTTAATAGAAATTAAATTTTAAAAAAGGTTAGTGAAAAATTAAAGCATTTTGAGTTCCAAAACCAGTGAAAGTAGGTTTTTTTATAGCCCTGAGGTGGTAAGGAAAATTTTTATTTTTTTTTTTTTACGAGTAACTGGGTTGCCCTAAAAATGGTAGTGATGTTTGGGTTTTTAAATTTTCATATTAAAATTTAAATTTATTTGGGTGCGGGAAAATTAAAGGTACTTCAGAAATAAATTTTGTTGGGTTTTTTTTTAAAAAAGTAAAAATTTCCCGTCTCCCATATCGTTTTTTAAAAAAAAGGGTTTTTAAAAAGTTTAGGAAAATTTTAGACAGCCCAGGGCCTAAATGGTGACAAAAAAAAAAGGCATTAGCAAATGAAAGGCCCCCGGCACGTTTCCCAGGGAAAACACCTCATTTTTTGGACAAAAAGTTTTTTTTTTAAAAAAAATAAATTGGAGTCTTTTATAGCTAACTTTTAATAAATCAGAGATTTTTTTTTTTTTGGGTGAAATTAAAAAAAAAGGGTTTGCTTTATGAAAAAAATTTATCAGTGTTTAAATTTTTCAATATTCTCATCTAATGAATTTTTATTATGTGGGGGTTATGTATTACCCCACACAAGCTAAATGTCCCCCCCAAAAAAAACCCGTGTTCATTCAGTCCTCCCCCAACCCTCAGAAAAGGAAACCACCAAGGTCCGTTAATTTTACAAATTATATTTTTTTTTATAGTTAGTTTTTTTTAAAAAATATAGGAATTTTTTTATTGTCTCTTAAAAATTAAAATTTTTTTAGATTTCCCCTTTTTTAACATTACAATATATTAAATTTTAACTATTTTTACCTGTGATGCCCCTTTTTGGGGAAACTTTAAAAAAAACCCCCCCCTTTTCCCCCCCCAAAAAAAAAAAAAAAAAAATAACTAAAAAAAAAATTTTTTAAAAAAAAAAAATATATATTAAAATATAAATAAATTTAAAAAAATATAAATTTTTATTTATATTTTTTTAAAAAAAAAAAAAAATATATTTTTTTTTTTTAAAAAAAAAATATATAATATATTTATATTTTAATTTAAAAATAAATTTTATTTTTTTAAAAATTTTAAAAAAAAAATTTTTTTTAAAAAAAAAAAATATAAAATTTAAATTTTAAAAAAATTTTTTATAAAAATTTTTTTAAAAAAAAAAATATATATATATAATTTTTTAAAATATTTTAAAAAATTTTATTATTTAAAAAAAATTTTTTTTTTTTTTATATATATATAATATATTTTATTTAGATTTAATATATATTTTTATATAAGGGAAAAAAAATTTCTTTTTTATTTAAAAAAAAAAATTTTTTTTTTTTTTTATTTTTTAAAAAAAATATATTTAAAAATTTTTTTAAAAAATTAAATTTTTTTCTTTTTTTAAAAAATATATTATATTTTAAAAAAAATTTTTTTTTTAAATTTTTTCCCCCCCCCCCCCCCCCTTTTTGGGGGTAAAAAACCCCCCCCCCCCCCCCCCCCCCCCGGGGGGGGGCCCCCCCCCCCCCCCCCCTTTTTTTCCCCCCCCCGGGTTTTTTTCCCCCCCCCAAAAAAACCCCCTTCCAATCCCCCCTTTTTTCCCCCCAACCCTTGGGGGTTTTTAAAAACCCCCCCCCCCCCCCTTTCCCCCCATTCCCCCCCCCCCCCCCCCCCCCAAAAACCCCCCCCCCCCCCCCCCCCCCCACCCACACACCCCCACCCCCCCCCAACCCCCCCCCCCCCCCCTCACCCATTACCCCCAAACCCCCACCCCCCCTTTTCCCCCCCCCCCCCCCTTTTTTTTTAAAACCCCCAAAAAAAAAAAACCCCAAATTTTTTTTCCCCCCTTTTTTTTTAAAAAAAAAAGGGGGGGAAAAAAAAAAAACCTTTAAAAAAAAAAAAAAACCCAAAAAACCCCCGGCAAGGGAAAATTTCCCTTTTCCCCCCCCCCCCCAACCCAAACCCCCCCCCACCCCAACCCCCAAAAACCCCCCCCCAAAAAAATTTTCCCCCCCCCAACCCCCCAATTTTCCCCCCATCAATTTCCCCCCCCCAACCCCCCCTTTTTTACCCAAAAACCCCCCCCAAAAATATTTTATAATATTATATTATTATTAATATATATATATATTATATTATAATTATAATATATATATTATAAATTAGTATATTCTATTTATATTATATTATATATATATATATATTATATATATTATATATATTATTATATATATGTATATTATATATATATATATACTATCTATATATATTGTATATGTATAATTATATATATATATATACTAGCCGCAAAGCCGCCCTCCGGGCGGACTTTTTGGCTAGCTCCTGCGGAGGGCTATTGGTGGTGGGCCTTCGGCCCACCATCTTTGTTTGGTGGGCCTGCGGCCCACCAAACACGGACTCTCCAGATAGCCCCTTCTAACTTTCCTGAAATCATGGATGTAGAATGTATGTATTACCCCACCCATTCACTCACCCATTACCCATCATCCCCCACCCATTCACTCACCCATTACCCATCACCCCCCACCCATTCACTCACCCATTACCCATCACCACACCACCCATTCACTCACCCATTACCATCACCCCCCACCTATTCCCTCACCAATCACCCATCACCCCCAACCCATCACCCCCCACCCATTCACTCACCCATCACCCCACACCCATTACCCATCACCCCACCCATTCACTCACCCATTACCCATCACCCTACATCAAGGTTCCTCAATTCTCGCAACCCACTTTTTTTTCACAATTATCGCTAATAGGCTGCTAAAAAAAAAAAAAAAAAGTGATCGGATCATCTCATAATTGGCTTAAAACCTTCCCCTGGTCAACCCGGTTCCAAAATGTGCCACATGAGGTGATTGCGCCACGGGGGGCGGAACCTATACCAGACACACACACACACACACACAGACAGACAGACAGACAGACACACTTTCGCTTATATTTACCATTACCCATCACCCCCCACCTATTCCCTCACCCATCACCCATCACCCCCAACCCATCACCCCCCACCCATTCACTCACCCATCACCCCACACCCATTACCCATCACCCCACCCATTCACTCACCCATTACCCATCACCCTACATCAAGGTTTCCTCAATTCTCGCAACCCACTTTTTTTTCACAATTATCGCTAATAGGCTGCTAAAAAAAAAAAAAAGTGATCGGATCATCTCATAATTGGGCTTAAAACCTTCCCCTGGTCAACCCGGTTCCAAAAATGTGTCATATGAGGTGTTTGGCCACGGGGGGCGGAACCTATACCAGACACACACACACACACCCACACACACACACACACACACACACACACAGACAGACAGACAGACGACACACTTTCGCTTATATTTACCATTACCCATCACCCCCACCTATTCCCTCACCCATCACCCATCACCCCCACCCATCACCCCCCACCCATTCACTCACCCATCACCCCACACCCATTACCCATCACCCACCCAATCACTCACCCATTACCTCACCCTACATCAAGGTTTTCCTCCCAATTCTCGCAACCCACTTTTTTTTTTCACAATTATCGCTAATAGGCTGCTAAAAAAAAAAAAAAAAAAGTGATCGATCATCTCATAATTGGCTTAAACCTTCCCCTGGTCAACCCGGTTCCAAAAATGTGTCATATGAGGTGTTTGCGCCACGGGGGGCGGAACCTATACAGACACACACACACACACACACACACCACACACACACACACCAACAGACAGACAGACAGACAGACACACTTTCGCTTATATTTCCATTACCCATCACCCCCCCCCCTATTACCCATCACCATACCCATCACCCCCAACCATCACCCCACCCATCACATCACATCACCCTCACACCCAATACCCATCACCCACCCATATCACTCACCCATCACCTACTCAAGTTTCCCAATTCTCGCAACCCACTTTTTTTTTCACAATATCGTATAGGCTGCTAAAAAAAAAAAAAAAAAAAAGTTGATCGAATCATCTCATAAGTAGCTTATGACCTTCCTGGTCAACCCGGTCCAAAAATGTGCCATATGAGTGATTGCGCCACGGGGGCGACTATACCACACACACCACACACAACACCACACACACAGCAGACAGACGACAGACACACTTTGCTTATATTATATAGTATGTTAATTATATATATATATATATATATCTATATAATATATCATATATATATATATATATATATAAATAATATAATATATATATATATATATATATATATATATTATTATATATATATATTATAATATATATATATATATATTAATATATATATATCTATAATATATTTATATAATATCTATATATATATATATATATAGATATATATATATATATATTATATATATATATATATATATATATCTTATAGCAATAAAACGAACATCCGCAAAAAGTGCGATCAAATTTCGTCTCCCAGAAACATAATAGTACTATTACAAAAATATCAAGGAGGTTGGCCAATTTATGTTCTCATGTCTTACGTACCCATTTAAGGAAGCGAAGTGCCACGCAAAACCCCTGCTCAAAATATATCGTTTACAACAAACTGTATAAACCCAACACAAAACAAATCAATTGGGGGTAAGGAATGCGATTAGAGGCCATGAAAGAGACAAAGACCTTCCACTGGAAATCTGAGCTGGACCCAAAGCCGCCTATCCTTTGGGGCGAAAGTAAAACCCACTTGCTAGTTCTTTGTATTCCTATGATCCTTGGAGATTCCTGTCAGGTTTTTGGGTCCTAATCTATAGTCAATTCGAAGCATAGGGGAACCAGAAACGAAGCAGGAAAGTGAGTGTTAACTTGGCGCAGATTTCTAGTGTGTGGCGAAGTGACAGGGACCGAAGGGGAACTGAAGGAAGATAATAAATGAACAGCGAATATATCTAGTGTGTAATTACTGCTAGAGGAGGAGGAAGGGATGAATACATAAAGCAAAAACTTGAAAGATGAGTTAATTGAGAGTAGGGAGGAGAAAATAGAGATGGGAGAGAGGAACGTGAATGAGATAATAACGTAAGGAACATAGAAGAGAGTAAGTGGTAAACACGTGTATTCCAGTGGCTGGCAGGATGTAGAGAAAACATTTGATACAAGGGGTCTTTTACCTTGATGAAGCAAAACTGTCCTATGTCCAATGTCTCTGTATGTGAGTGACCTAAGAATATTAAGTGGCCTTGGTGAAGCGGCTTCTGCGGGATCTGACTGGTTTCTGTGGCCTTGTATGATGACATGCAGGCCGGGTAAATGCTAGGCTTATCTTGGGACTATTAAAGTATTGAAAGTATTAAAGTATTAACGGGTTCTCGGTAGGATTTTGTGGTAATAGAAATATGGTGATACAATTATAGATTATTAGTTGATTTAATGATTACATAATTTGTGAAGGTACCTAAAACACGTCAGATTGATGCAAGGATGAAAAAATAGAGTACAAAGACAAAAAGAAAGAAAAGATCAGAGATAAAACGGGGTGATGGAAGGAACGCATGCAAGAGTAGAAAGGCAAGGGGAAACAGCGGGTCAAAGATCAAAGGGAGGAATGGATGCAGTCATGAAAAGTGGAAGAGTAGAAGGAACGAGAATAAAGGTAAAAGGTAAAATGGAGAGAGATAGAGGGCGCCATGAAGGCCTGTAATGGACGGTCACTTGCCCTGCCGACCTTGTTATCTAGCGCCTCTCTCTCTCTCTCTCTCTCTCTCTCTCTCTCTCTCTCTCTCTCTCTCTCTCTCTCTCTCTCTCTCTCTCTCTCTCTCGCTCTCGTTGTCGCTCTCGCTCTCGCTCTCGCTCTCGCTCTCGCTCTCGCTCTCGCTCTCGCTCTTTTTTTCTCTGTCTGTCTTTCTCTT
>JACEEZ010009517.1:77500-112500 GCA_016584305.1 Chionoecetes opilio | reverse complement strand
ATATATTATATATATATATATATATATATATATATATATTATATATATATATATATATATATATATATATATATTATATATATATAATATATATATATATATATATATATATATATATATATATATATATATATATAATATATATATATACTAGCCGCAAAGCCGCCCTCCGGGCGGACTTTTTGGCTAGCTCCTGCGGAGGGCTATTGGTGGGCCTTCGGCCCACCACCTGTGTTTGGTAGGACTTCGGCCCCAAACATGGACTCTCCAGATAGCCCCTTCTAACTTTCCTGAAATCATGGATGTAGAAATGTACATATTCCCCCCACCCATTCACTCACCATTACCCATCACCCCCCACCCATTCACTCACCCATTACCCATCACCCCCCCACCTATTCACTCACCCATTACCCATCACCCCCCACCCATTCACTCACCAATTACCCATCACCCCCCACCCATTCACTCACCCATTACCCATCACCCCCCACCCATTCACTCACCCATTACCCATCACCCCCCACCCATTCACTCACCCATTACCCATCACCCCCCACCTATTCACTCACCCATTACCCATCACCCCCCACCCATTCACTCACCCATTACCCATCAACCCCCCACCCATTCACTCACCCATTACCCATCACCCCCCACCCATTCACTCACCCATTACCCATCACCCCCCACCCATTCACTCACCCATTACCCATCACCCCCCACCTATTCACTCACCCATTACCCATCACCCCCCACCCATTCACTCACCCATTACCCATCACCACACACCCACTCACTCACCCAATACCCATCACCCCCCACCCATTCACTCACCCATTACCCATCACCCCCCACCCATTCACTCACCCATTACCCATCACCACACACCCATTCACTCACCCATTACCCATCACCCCCCACCTATTCCCTCACCCATCACCCATCACCCCCAACCCATCACCCCCCACCCATTCACTCACCCATCACCCCACACCCATTACCCATCATCCCACCCATTCACTCACCCATTACCCATCACCCTACATCAAGGCTTCCTCAATTCTCGCAACCCACTTTTGTTTTCACAATTCTCGCTAATAGGCTGCTAAAAAAAAAAAGAAAAAAAAAAGTGATCGGATCATCTCATAAATGGGCTTATGACCTTCCCCTGGTCAACCCGGTTCCAAAAATGTGCCATATGAGGTGTTTGCGCCACGGGGGGCGGAACCTATACCACACACACACACACACACACACACACAGACAGACACACTTTCGCTTATATTATTATTATATATATATATATATATATATATATATATATATATATATATATATATATATATATATATATATAATATATATATATATATATATATATATATATATATATATATGCATGCACACATACATACATATTCGTATGTGTACAGTATCGATAGACTCGCCCTCAAAGCACACGAGAAGGAAATGAAGGCTGGTTGGGGGCAGGGGCTGGGTGCTGCCTCAACTTTGGCTTTTAGCTCGTAATATCCGTGTCTATCCCACTCACACTGCACTAGTAACTGTGGTGGTCTCGACCACACAATTGCCTTTGGCTTCATGCAGTTCAATAGTCTACCGTGAACTCAATAGTCAAGGATACGAGGAAAGACGCAACAGCAAAGCGCCAACCAGTGCATGTCCTCCATCGCCCCTTTTTTCTACAAAGTCGCCGCCTTATTCATGTAACTTCTGGTTCAGATAATCATTTCAGTGAATTTGTGCCTCCTACATACTCAGACGCACAGAGAAGACAGCATCTCCCCAACACTACATAACACAAGGGGGACCCATAACGCAGTATATTTTCGAGAGTGCTTTGTACATCGACGTGCACGAGCGTATATTTAAGTTAAACTGGCAGATAAACATGCCGACAAACAAGCAAGCCATGAAATATGCATTATGAGATCCTGGGCTGGAAGTGCATTCTTGAGGTAGGAATTTCTAAGTCGAGGTTAGTGGACATAATAATGATAACCTTAGATATGTAAAAGGGAGGTTTATTAAAAAGAAAGACCTTGACGACAGCTGGAGGAGAATGAAGGTCACCGCAACAGCATGAGGTCTGACAGAAGAATGGAAGCAGCAGTAATATTCGAGGCATTTACTTCGAAGTTTGGCATTTACTTCAGTGTATTAGGGAAGATAATGCATTTGTGGAATTGCCTTTGGCAGACGGAAGAGAAAAATACGGGAAGCAGTGAAAGTAATTTGCGTGCCAGGCATCACTATTATCCCTCGCCACTTGCAGTAATAACAGACGTCCTCAAATATACGTTTCATGGTTTTGTATTTTTTCCCTATATCTAATATACTATAGGAGTAGCCGTGTGTGTGTGTGTGTGTGTGTGTGTGTGTGTTGTGTGTGTGTGTGTGTGTGTGTGTGTGTGTCTGTGTGTCTGTCTGTCTGTCTGTCTGTCTGTCTGTCTGTCTGTCTGTCTGTCTGTCTGTCTGTTTGTTTGTTTGTTTGTTTGTTTGTTTGTTTGTTTGTTTGTTTGTTTGTTTGTTTGTTTGTTTGTTTGTTTGTTTGTTTGTTTGTTTGTTTTGGGTAGCCGAAACTGTAAATTCAATTTTGATGAGAGTAGGCTCAACAAATCGCAAATAAATCGTAGGTGGTAAGCGGATTGGTCCCATGTCGATTGAATAATTTTGAAGGGGGTTTGGGCTAAAAACACTTTGGGAGTATTAGATTAAAGGAAAAACTCTGCGGTAACGTCTTGCCGCATTCTACAAACTCAGTACTCATGGACGTTTGTGTGCGTGTGTGAGTGTGTGTGTGTGTTGGAATCACACGGAACACAAAGGGTTGGAATCACACGGAACGTGGTCTACCCCGAGGCACTTTGACCAGTGACCAACGACAGCAACAACACGATTGGAGTTTGCAATCACATGTTGTCTAATATATACTACTACTACAACATCAATACATGGGTCCGAAGGGCCCACAAGCACTTGTGCTAACTAGGACTATTAGAGGCCCGGGATATATTTCTTCGGCATGGCGTGTTTATTGCTGTGGGGATCATCATTTGGACTCAAGGGCCTTTTCCACGTCACAAGCAAGGAAAAGTAATTCCATATGATAGATGTAGAAATAATGTTGTCGCTGTGATGTATTCAGTCTGATTAATTCGTGTGAACATAGTGGTCGAGTTTTATAAGTAAATGATAAGTATGAGCTCTTGAAATTTGGTAAAGGGTCGAAAGTTGTCAGACAATGTTTTTAAATATCAAGAAGGTGATGACAAGTTGATTATGAAACCAATGAACTATTTTGACAATACCTGCGCTTAAATGATGTAACGGGGGAGCCAAAAAAGAAAATCAAAACTGAGCTGAAAAAATCCTATCTTCAATAACATGTGGCGTTGTGCAGCAAGTGAAAGGGAAGAACCTTTGTGAGTTTCGTAATCATATTCTTTCTGGAAGTTAACACCAGTACAAGAATAATATCTGTCGTGACTAATTTATCATATCATTATAATGTATGTTAAGGTTGTGATGATAAATAAAAAACGATCTCTGTCGTTTTATATATACAATAGCGAAAGACTATATGACTGAGACAAAAGAAAAAACAGGTAATGGTTGATAAAGAAGTGTAGCAAAGGGAGGAGATTACTAGAACCTCCCCCCTCAAAAAGAAAATAAATATACTTATATAAATTTCAGATGCAAATGCTCACATGGAGGGTTGGACGCGGCCAGGCGGAGGCGATGCGGGCTGCGAGGATGTGGGAATGTGGTTTTAAAGTCGAGGAATTTAGGGAAAAGAAGAGATTATATTTTAGATTGGCCAAGTATCCCGCTATCGCCACCTGCTGGGGAATGGAATTTGTAACTAGCCAGAGGTAGGCAGTAATGGGAGGGAACAAGAGATATTAGCCTTTTTTTTTTTCTCTCTCTCTCTCTCTCTCCTCTCTCTCTCTCTCTCTCTCTCTCTCTCTCTCTCTCTCTCTCTCTCTCTCTCTCTCTCTCTCTCTCTCCTCTCTCTCTCTCTCTCTCTCTCTCTCTCTCTCTCTCCTTCTCCTCTCTCTCTCTCTCTCTTCTCTCTCTCTCTCTCTCTCTCTCTCTCTCTCTCTCTCTCTCTCTCTCTCTCTCTCTCTCTCTCTCTCTCTCTCTCTCTCTCTCTCTCTCTCTCTCTCTCTCTCTCTCTCAATGAAAAGTAAAGACAAACCCACATACAGACATATGCGTGTGGATCCCATCGTGAAGGGCGTGGTGATGTGCAGTATACCAGTCTTCTTGCCTCACTGTAGCTTCAGCGTTCCCTAAGTTGGCCACATTCAAACCTGGCATCGTCTGTTACCTCGGCGATATCGGCAAAGTGAAGATGCAGCAGTTGAAGCGTGTACAGGATTAAGGGGGAAGGACCCTCATCAATGAATCAAACTTTTAGGGGCTGTGTGTAGGGATGGGGATGGTTGGAATGTTTTGCCTGTACATCTAGTATGTCAGCAAGCACCTAAAGCTAAGGTAAAACCCAGCAAAAAGGATATGTACGTATAGTCTTATCTATCTTAGGTGCATAGCTGCCCTCTGATTTTGGCTCACTTTTACTGAAGCTGAGAAAACTCATATCGAACAAAATTGAAAATCGTCATCCATCTTTCTTCTTTTCTTTCTTTTTTCTCCAGTCCCTGTAACTCACGAACCACGAAACGGAAAAGGATGAATAAGACACCTAAAGGTTGATCTAATTTTACTTCTAAAAACAAGTGTCCTAAAATGTCATGCAAAGGATGGAAGGCTATATATAATAAGGTCGAAACTGAGCTAGCTGAACGAATGTTTTAAATCTACGCAGCAGTTTTGCCACATTTCAAGCGGGCAAATATTAATGTGTGATAAAATAATAGAAACAAGTAACAAATAGTTTTTTTATAGTATTCGAGATGTAGGGATAGAAAAAGGACTGAAACAATGATTTGGATGGATGAAATATATTAACCATTCGTGCATTCCACCACTGACTGAAGCATGAGAACCACTGTATATTAATTTTACCTAAGGAAGGAAGATAGCCACCCACATAATATATCTACACGGATCTACAAAAAACAACTTCTCGGTATACTGTACATGCTATATTGGCTTAATTGAATCTTTAATGTTTGCGATGATTTTGAAAAATAATCTTTTTATTTTGTATTCTCGTAGAATCCTGTACGATCCAACATTTAATGTATACGTATTGGATACAATAGCAGGCACTTGTTTACAGTTTACGTTGAGGACGCTCCCAGCAGTTTCTTTGCTCGCTGTTCAGTCGCCGGTGTCTTGTTTGTCTCTTTATTTCCCCATGTTGCGAGCCTTTCAGTTCAACACCTAAGATTGCACAACGAACGGAATCCATGGTTTGACGCGTCGTCCTTATCCTTCCGCGCCTGGGACGTCGTTTGGTGATTGGCAACCACACTTTGTCTGTGTCGAGGCAAACTCTTATCCAGTAATAGCTCGTCGAATCTTGGCTGCCAACGGCATACTTTTCTTGTGTCGTGGCGAAGGTAATTCGCTACTTTGTAATCCGCATATACTTTTTAAAGAGGATGTTTTATAGTTTTGTCTAAGCCTTGATAGAGAAAGGTCGAAGTGTTGGCTTCAGAGACCAGAAATCAAATAATCAGAGGCAGGCAACTACACATAGTAATTTGTGAAGAGATAATCCATGCAGGTATTCAGGGAATTTGTGTAGACGGCAAAAAGTGGTTAAAGTGGCTCGAAAACTTAGTTAAGTTGGAAACTCGGAAACTTGCAATTGCAAGTTTTAATGAATAGTGGGCGAAGACTAATTTATGTGGTGGAGTAAAATAGTTACTTGATATGGTATAATAGATTGTGTTTGATTGCAGAACCATGCTTATAATTCCTCTCACTAAGAATAAAGGAATTCAAGAAGAATTTCCATCATTGGAAACAAGCGATGGAAGATTCGTCTCCTTGTCAGTCTTGTCTTTGGTTGACAGCAATCATGGGTATCTCATTGACAGAGAAGCTGTTGTCACAACACACGATATGAACATAGCATATCACTAAAGCCTCCAGCTTTCACGGGTACAGTGATGCATAACAGTAACTTTACCCAACAGGTTCAAGGACGTCACACGTGTAAATTGACAAAATGTGAAATACTTTGATTGCAGTACAATGAAAAATGCCTTCATTAAAAGTGAGGATGTATAAAATAAGATATTTTTCTGAAAATTTGTATTACTCTTTGGCTATCCCCATGCAAACAAAGCAAAAAAAAAAAAAACAACAACAACAACATGCTGACCGCTTGACGGAAGGTGACACACTATTAGAGTCGATGGGATACACGTCCCTACGATTGAGTGGCCAGCGAAATGGTGCATTGTATAACTGTGTTGATGCGTTCGTTCGAGGCTGCATTCAGTCTTGAAGTTTTCTGTCCCACTTCTGTTTTATGAACGAAATATTTGCCACTACTGTAATTACGACTTCTGTTGTTGCCGTCTCTGCTATTGAAGCTGCTTGTACGTTCACGCCTCTATGCACGTTCAGCCGTGAATAATTTTGTCCCATTTTATACTGTTTTGATTGGAATAACAATGTTTTCCAAATGAAACGTTAATTACTTGTTTCTTTGTCAAAACATACAAGGCATTCACTGCAGCACTAACAATAATAGAACAATGATGATGATTATGATACAAAAATATGTACCAATAATAAAAATAATAACTAATAATAATGTTAATGATAATAACATAATTATAATAATGATACGAGTAATATTTATGACAGTAATAAAATTAATTGTAATAACGATGATGATGATGATGATGATGATGATAATAATATTTGTGTAAAAAAAAAAATTGCCATAATAATGATGGTAATAGTAATAATGATAATGATATAAATAATATAATGGTAGCAATTATAATGATGATAGAATTTATAACAATAACGATAATAATAATAATGATTATGATAATAATGATAGTAGTAATAGTAATACAGTAAAGTGTAATAATAAATGTAATAATAATAAGAAAAATAAATACTACTGCTACTACTAATGATATTATACTAATAACAATGCTAATAATAATGATTAATAACAATGCTAATAATAATGATTAATAATAATGCTAATAATAATGATTAATACTAATGATAATAATGGGAACAATAATAATAAACAATACTAACAATCTTCTCTCTCTCTCTCTCTCTCTCTCTCTCTCTCTCCTCTCTCTCTCTCTCATCCCCCTTCTCTCTCTTCTCTCTCTCTCTCTCTCTCTCTCTCTCTCTCTCTCTCTCTCTCTCTCTCTCTCTCTCTCTCTCTCTCTCTCTCTCTCTCTCTCTCTCTCTCTCTCTCTGTGTGTGTCCACAGAAACACACACACACACACACACACACACACATAGTTAGTCTTGCATAGTGTAAAATTTGATAAATACATGTACCTGCAAATATTTTGAAATTGTGACTTTCGATGTTTATCATTATTCATTTTCACATATAATACAATTTGAAATATATACGTGACTAGTAATGCATTTAAACTTTGTCATTACTCAATTATGGAGGGAATTTATCATGGGCGGTTATGAACCTATCCCTCAAATATTAACTGAATAGATATATTTTAATTGTGTGTCTGTCTGTCTCTCTATCTATTTGTATGTCAGTCTGTTTATCTTTCTGTCGTATATTGGCAACACTGGCAAGCTCATACAAAAATAAGTGAACCTTGTTGGTGTCTGTGCATTGATAGTCTTTGCCCTTTACTTAGGGGTCTCGGAGCCTTATTAAGGAAGCCTGCTCGATAGGCCTTGGGGATTATGCTACATGACATAGCTAGTGATCATTTATGCTATATCATATAATTCTTGCTTAGTGTAAATAATATACCATCTTTATTTATTGGATAAGATAAGTAATCAAATATTGCATAACAGTTGTATTATCATTTGTAACACCTGATACCATTAGTTTTTGTCTTCATTTCTATGTGGTGTCTTCCACATTATTACCATTTTGAATGTTGTCCGACGCGTACGAAAGGTAGGGGATCATAGGTATAGATAGTAGGTAGGTAATATGTTTTCTTCTACTCACTCATAATCCTTTGCTTTTCATGTTTATGTCACTGTAAAAAGTTTTTCCTTTGTGAAATCTAACATTTTTCCCTCGCCTATAGCGCCTATAGGCAGCTTGATTTCCAGGGCTCGGATGGTAGACCCTGGAGGTTTACTTGAGGCTGTGATGTTTAGCCCTCGCCCGTGGTGGCGCTGGCAGGATTTTTATAGTGCACCATGGCGCCTGTGTTTAGAGGCTCATGCTGCCCCCCTGTGTCCTTTAATGCACTCGCAATCGAAGGTAGACTTAATTGGCAACATGTAGGTGTTCTTCGGCCACTCGACGATTGCCGAAAAAGTTTGGCAACCCTCGGTGATCGAACTCGGTACACCGAGCACGCCACTTGCTGGCTCTAACCAATCTGCCACCGCCTCTTCACTGGTGTTTTTTTTATGTTCTGTATTTGTTCATTACCTTAACTGATTTGGAGTGAGGAAATATATTTTTATATATAGAGCCTAAATACGTGCTGAAACAAAGATAAAGAAAAGCATTCATCATCATCATCATCCTCAATAATCCAATAATGAAAAAAATGACATGGCAGCTGACTAGACCAACTTGTAAGAGTACTTGTAGCTTAACGTGACTGACTGACAACCTGGCTGTGGTGACTCACATGGGGGCGACAGGGGCGACATTTTTATGTGAAGGCTGAGAGAGTGGTGCGAGGGAGCCTTAGAGCGGGAGCAGTAAGCGAGAAGAAAAACTAAATCCTTTCCACTTAAGCGCTATTCCAGTGACGTTCCGGCCATGTTCAGGATTTAGTGAGGATTTAGTTAGCAGAAAAAATATGCAAAGCTTGAAAGATTGTAAGATTTCAGTAATACCAATTCGTGAAATATTTTTCAAACATTGAAGTTATGAAAAAATATTACTTTGAAGATGGCAAGACTTTGAATATTGTTAACTGCAAGAGTGATTAATAGACTGTCATGTTTGTGCAAGGCATTTTGAGGGACAGGAAGGCAAAATGTAAGGGTTAATATTTCATCTATTGTATTTTTATAACATTTACCATCCTTTTTTATTTTTTAGCTGTAAGAGCTCATGATTTTAACCTCTCTCTCTCTCTCTCTCTCTCTCTCTCTCTCTCTCCTCTCTCTCTCTCTCTCTCTCTCTCTCTCTCTCTCTCTCTCTCTCTCCTCCTCTCTCGTCTCTCTCTCTCTCTCTCTCTCTCTCTCTCTCTCTCTCTCTCTCTCTCTCTCTCTCTCTCTCTCTCTCGTGCTTCCAATATTTTTTAAAGTTTCATATTCCAATTCACTCTCGCTTATTACCTCCGCCAACGAAGTTGGAGGGGTTATGTTTTCACCCCGATCTGTCTGTCTGTCTGTCTGTTTGTTAGTGTACAAGATTTCTCGAAAAGTTACGAATAGATTTGGACCAAACTCGGTATACCAAGTCTATTTGGTATAAGGAAGAACTGATTTAATTTTGGATGAAATCTATTGACAACTGTTGCCATGGCAACCAATTGATGGCATATTCGGCCGGAGGTATGCGCTCATACTGAGTGTGTATATTATATATATATTATATTATATTATATATATAATTATATATATATATATATATATATATATATTTTTTTTTTTTTTTTTTGATGAAATCACATCGCAACTGTTGCCATGGCAACCAATTGATGAAATATTCGGGCGGAGGTATGCACTCTACTGAGTGCCCCCCCCCTAGTTTCATATTGCATTTCACCCGCCTATTTTATATTCAAGTCAGCCTTCACCTCACTTGGACATTTGCCTCTTTATTGCTGTATATTTTTTTCAAAGCTGTATATTTTTCCTCCCATCGCCTGCACATATTCACGTACGAGGAAAGTGTCAGTGATAGGCCCCTCCCCTTAGAATGACGTGTATTTTTTGCCCCTATCCAGAGAAATGAATGGATTTTAGTTACGGTATATCTACCTCCGCCAACGAAGTTGGAGGGGTTATGTTTTCACCCCGATCTGTCTGTCTGTCTGTCTGTCTGTTTGTTAGTGTACAGGATTTCTCGAAAAGTTACGAATAGATTTTAACCAAACTCGGTATACCAAGTCTATTTGGTATAAGAGAAGAACTGATTTAATTGTGGATGAAATCTATTGACAACTGTTGCCATGGCAACCAATTAATGAAATATTCGACCGGAGGTATGCGCTCATACTGAGTGCATATATATAATATAATAAATATATATATATATATCATGCAACCAATTGATGAAATATTCGGGCGGAGGTATGCGCTCTACTGAGTGCCCCCCCCCCAAGTTGTTTTTATTTTTGCCACTGCCTTTTTCACCATCATATCAGAATTTCCCTTGTCACTTTATATTACTTTGGTTCACTTTGTCAACTGATTTCTAGATAGCATTCGATTTGTAATAGGAAAAATTTATTGTCCTTTTTACTTTGATTTTACTTGATTTAGTAAAGATGTATTTATGCGATGACCATCTTACCTTGAAAGATAGGAGGATGATAGGACGAAGGAAGAGGTGTTAAGGCAAAATCCACAGATGAGCTTGTGCCGACATGTCAGATATTTTGTTTTCGAGATGTCACGGAGAAACTCGGCTCACATTAACAATAATAACATAAGAACATGAGAAAATAAGGAAGCGACAAGAAGCCGTGAGACCTCCACGTTGTAGTTCCTGGAAATAATACGAATAGTAATAGGATTTAAGTTTGATGACAATCCTTTCGCGAACATTTAAAGTGGCTTTAATTGTGTTTTTGTATTTCCCTGAGCGTTTGTCAAATTTTGTTGCAGCCTTGTATTCTAAGGAAGTTTTGTGTGTATTGTCTGTGTGTATGAGATTGTAACATACTTGAATCCGCCATGAAGTTCATATCTCTTGATTCGATGGTGTCTTATGCAGTACTACTACTACGTAGCTGGCGCACGTGCGCGCGCACACACACACACACACACACACACACACACACACACACACACACACACACACACACACACACACACACACACACACACACACACACACACACACACACACACACACCATAGGGTACTCCGTAGTGTAGTGGTTAGCACGCTTGGTTCACAACCGAGAAGTCCCGGGTTCGATCCCCGGGCGGAGCGAAAACATATGGGCTGTTTCCTTAAAACCCTAGCCCCTGTCCACCCAGCAGTGAATGGGTACCGGGTGTTAGCCGGGGTTTGTGACCCGCCTCCCGGGGTGGTGGCTTCGGCCAACACTAAGCACTAAGGATGAATGATAAAAAAATGTTGATATGGAGACGGGGCCATACGAGCGTTGCTCAGGCCCTGTAAAATACAACTAGATGAATACAATAGATGAATACACACACACACACACACACACACACACACACACACACACACACACACACACACACACACACACACACACACACACACACACACACACACTGGCTCAGTGGGTAACAACTTGGCCCGCCACTCTCGTCTTGCGTTCGAGCTCATGGCGCTCATGAGAATATGGAATATTTATACTTGAAAGAAACTGTTATTTACACAGGAAAGATTTACTTGAGATTTTATTTCTCATGAGTAATGAGCGTGATATCATTATTAGTATATTAATCATTATATAAATTCACATCATCGTTGTTATTATCACTATTATCATTACTATATAGCAGAAGTTATCCGTGACAAGTATTGCTCAGAAAGCCAATCCGAATGGCTTTGTACGCGTTCATACAAAGGTGCGTTTTGTAAAGTCACGTTGGGTAATGAGGATTGGGAACGAAGGCTTTTCCCTAATTACTTAATTTTTTTTGCTCTTTAATAGCTTGCCCAAATGTCGTCATAAAATTCCTTTTTTTTTTCCTTCCATATAAGAACAAAGTAAAGCTGTACATCCGAGATGAAACAAAGGCGCGCGGGAGAAGCAGTCCGTTCTTTTGCGGCAGACAATAGGTGTTTAAATCATGTATGTTGCAGACGTTTGAGATTTTGTCAGGATGCCCTTTTATGCAAAGACTGAGAGTGAGGAAAGGAATGATATACCGTGTGTGTGGGGGGGGGGGTAGGGGTGGGGGTGGGGGTGTGGGGGTGTGTGTGGGGGTGTGGGGGTGTGCGTGTGCGTGTGTGCGCGCCCGTGCGTGCGTTCGAGCTTGTAGCAGCACGCGCGAATATACTTCAGTGTGCTTCCTCACTCCCGTTTTCCGTTTTCCCGTTTCTCCCGTTCTCTCGTTTTTAGAGGTGTTACTTTCATAAACATAACATCTTACACACACATGCATATTTTAATATAACTACCTGTTGTATTTACACACAATCTTACTACACAATCTTTCTACCTTTTATTCCTTATTATTACATGTTTCTTTTCATATCATTATATTAACTATTCATGTAAACACTCCATATGCAAATATATCCTGTATTTTCAGTAAATCTATTTTGTGCATACTGTTCAAGTTTGTCCAATAAAAGTACAACCTGAGCAGCCTACAGAGCCTTGGCGCGCAGGGAAGGCGGGTCAGGCTCAACTGGATTCCCAGCCACGTAGGGGTCCGAGGTAACGAGGCGGCGGACGTGGCCGCCAAGCGAGCCGCCAGCGGCCCCAGCGTCACCATGCACGTGCCTCCCAGCTTACGGCAGCTCAAGGCGCAGGTGAGACGGGCCGCAGCACACTGCACTCACCAGACACACCGAGAGCTGGAGGCCAGGAAGAGGCAGGCGGCCTGGTACGCTGCAGCCCCGACTCCCAAACCACTGGACGCCACTCAGCAAAAACCCCCAGGGCAGATGGCGCACTACTGCAGCGTTTTGGCGTCTGGGCTACTGCACCAGAGAGGAGCTGCAGGGGGACTTCGAGGGGCAAGGTGTGGACCACTGCGAGATGCACACCCGTCGCCCACGGGGTGCACTACCTCCTGTTCTGCCCGCCTCCGCCCCCCTGAGGCCCGGGCCCCGGCCCCGCCGCCCAGCCTGCAGGTGGGGGGCTGCTGAGTGGGCGTGAAGGCAGGGCCGCCCTCATGGTCCGCCACACCCCGAGAGACGTGATGTTGGGGGTGCTGCGAGCAACGCCCCCTCCCCGCTGACACATAACCCACACCCGGCTGGGTGATCAGTGACGCAGGTGACTCACCATCACCACGCCTCCACGCGACCCTCCCGTAGCTTGACGGGATAATCTCCTCACCGGCGGGCTGATGCCCGATTTGTACTTTTTTGCTGCTGTACTATGTGTATTTATGTACATGCTTGTACTGTATATATATATATGCTGTATGTTTTAATTGTACAATAAACCTTTACAAATCAAACCAATAAAAGTAGAAAGAGAGACGAATTGAGATTGTCTTATTATCATCCATAAATGGTAAGGGTTAATAGTGAGGCAGCTTAGGTAGTTGATGGGGACATACCGGATAAAAGCACCACATTTTTTCCAGGTATTCCTCAGAATCCAAGCTTCAATTCTAGAACCGGCGCCAAGCGATCCGAACATTTTTTTTAAACACAATCTTTATTTTTTTATTTTTTTTTTATTTAACATTTTGTGCCTATAGCGCCTGTAGGCAATAGTGACCCAGGGCTCGGTAGTAAGCCCCGGGGGTTTCACTTGAGGGCTGTGATGGTTGGCCCTCGTCCTTTGGGGGCCCGGCAGGCAGGATTTTTATAGTGACGCCTGTGATTAGAGGCTCATGCCGCCCCCCTGTGTCATCCGATGCACTCGCAATCGAAGGTAGAGTTAATGGGCAGGGCATGTTCTTAGGCTACTCGACGGTGCAGAAAGATTTTGGTTTTCTTCGGGGATCGAACTCGGGTCACCGAGAACGCCACTGAGAGACGCTAACCACTGCTACCGCCTCCCCGATAGGATAGCCTGCATAATAGAATTTTTTTTTTTTTTTTAATTTAATTTAAATGCATATTACACCGCCGTTTCGGGATGCAAGAATTCCGACGGTGTTGCTGTGGTGTATCTGCTTCCTCAAAACTAATGTCACCACTTTCCCAAATGCAATGGTGTTTGCATCCCCCACATCCGAAGCTACTTGAATCCTGCAGAAGAGTCGATGTGGTCGGGGACAGCTACATTGCCAGCAGTATAAAGGGAGTCAACTAGAGAGAAAGGGGAAAAGGTGTGCGGAGAAAGGTCGGCGGCCAACCAAGGTGCCCCGCAACTGGCCCGACTTCCTCCGGGATTCCACAAACAAGGAGGAGCTTTTCCAGTTCCTTTTAGACAAAGTCGGCCCAATGACTGGCCAGACGGAAAGGAGGTCTTCATAACATCAGGGACAGATGTGATCAGCAGAGGTCCGACCACTCCATGCCACGATGTGGGCCATGAAGAGGCCGATACAAGGATGTCGTTCACCGAAAGATTTCGCTGGACAAGGGATGCACCACCTGTTTTGGGACGCACTGTCGACACAGACTCGTTGTCATACTGATAGGAAAGTATCATTCCCCGACCAGCCGCATCAGATGGCAGCCATCTGGGTAGCCTTTGGAACTGGAAAGAACTTCATGTACCCGGATATCAATGCCATATGTTATGCTCTGGGGAAAAGATAGGTCAACGCACTGCCTATGTTCCACAGCTTCACGGGCTGCGACACAACTTCCGCTTTCTTTGGCAAAGGGAAGAAATCGGTATGGGAGGCTTGGAATGCCTACGTGGAGGTGACGGAAGCCTTCAACAACCTCATGAATTAGTTACAGTCAGTCAGTTACATGACTGTGACAGTGAACTGCAAGGAATTCCAGTTGCTCGAGCGCTTCACCGTGATCATCTACAATAAGAAGAGCAACTTGGATCTGTGAAAAGAGGCACGTAGGGAACTCTTCTCCCAGAAAAACAGGACAATGGAGAACATTCCCCCAACGCAAGAAGCCCTTCTGCAGCACACACTGCGCGCAGTCTACCAAGCTGGAATCTGGGGAACCCCGTGATCATTGTGGCAGAAGCCTCCAACCTCAGAGGGCTTTGGATGGACTCTAGAGAGTGCAACGAAGACCTGGCGTCCTGTGTACTCCAACCCGCCTGTGGCATCCCAGGCCTGCAGCCGACTGATCAAGGGTTGCAAAAGCGCCATGTTGCACGTGTGGAGGGCGATGCTCCCTGCAAGAAGGCGCGGTGGAAGTGGGAATAACTTTGCAGCTGCCGATGTGAGAAGTAGCTTAGCCGGCTTAGTGTGAAATGGGAGTAATTGAATTTTGTGCAGAGAAGGGATTTAAGACATTAACACTGCATGTTTCCATTTAATGTCAGTTTTTAGCAGATTCCTCCCTTAAAACCCCTTTTAACTGACCTTTATGCTTTGCTTCTCCTACTTAATTGTGTACTAAGTATGATTATTTTTATGTGATTGAATTATAAACACCCCTAATGGGCCAAATAATGAGCAACCATACTCAGAAAATACCTTAAAAACAAGAAACATGGCAATTTTGCACCATGTTTGGGTAAATATACGCACGGTCTGAAAGAGTTTAATTTTTCTTGGATTTTCGTATGTGTTAAATTGCTCACTTACAAAAAGTATCGTAGAAGCATAAGAGTGGTCGTATCGCTTGGCGCCGGTTAAAAATCAGAGCTGGGACCTGAAGATTGCCTTTATCAAAATTTGGTGGGTTTTATCCCGGCATGTCCCCATCCCTTTGAAATTCGGTGCTAAGCTGCCTCACTATAAGGCTTAAAGGACTAAATACTGCCGAGAGTCTCCGAGACATCGGTTTGCCAGTGACCTTAGCGGACTCACTACGGTGAGAGGTTCATGCCCTCGTTTGTGTCACTAACACCATATCCATTATGATGGTAACAATGCAATAGTTGGTAACCCTGGAGTGACCCGAACACCCAGCTTGGGGCGAGGGCGCGGCTGACAGCTATCACCTAGCCATGCAGGTGTAAGCTAGCCCTCTCCCCCCCAGCTACCCAGTTTTAGGGTAGCAAGGGCATTGCCAGTCCTCTTCACCGGGCGGACTACGCAGCCGCCCCTGCCGCGCTGCCCTTAGCGCTGCCGCTGCAGCGCTACCCTTGGCGCTGCCCCTGCCGCGCTGCCCTTGGCGCTGCCACTGCCGCGCAGCCCCTGGCGCTGCCCCTGCCGCGCAGCCCCTGGCCCTGCCGCACTGCCCTTGGCGCTGCCCCTGCCGCGCTGTCCTTGGCGCTGCCACTGCCGCGCAACCCCTGGCGCTGCCCCTGCCGCGCAGCCCCTGGCGCTGCCCCTGCCGCAGCCCCTGCCGCAGCCCCTGCCGCAACCCCTGCCGCAGCCTCTGCCGCCGCGTGCTGACTCCTGCCGCCGCGCGCTGACTCCTGCCGCCGAGTGCTGACTCCTCCCGCCCGACGCTGCTTCCTGCTGCCTGACGCTGCCTCCTGCCCCTCGCCGCCGCCACCGTCACCGTCAACAGCGCCACTAGCCGCCATGCCGCCTGACGACGACTCCACCATTACTGCTAACGTTGCCTTCCGTGCACCTCCATTCTGCAGCCAGGACCCATCCATGTGGTTCTCAATCTTGGAATGTAATTTCAAGGCTTCCCGCATCACTGTAAGTCTGACTCAGTTCTCCCACGCCACTGCTCTTCTGCCACCGAACGTGCTCTCGCAAGTCTCTGACGTCATTGGCAAGGCTGTCAACTCTGCGACTCCTTACGAAGATCTCAAGTCTGCCATTTTGTCCCGCCTGGAATCTACAGTGGCTGCACGTCTTCAGGAGCTTCTGTCGAAGGAAGAGCTTGGAAACGAGAAGCCTTCAGACCTGCTACAACGTATGCAGAAGTTACTCGGAGACAAGTACACGTCTTTCGACCAAGACCTATTCAAGCAACTCTTCTACCAACGTCTGCCGCCCACCATCCAACGCAACCTCTTCAGTGTCAAGAGCAAACTCTCTCCCGAAGAAGTTGCCGAGCTTGCCGACGAGTTCACGGCGTCTCTTCCCATGGACACCTCATCTTCTGTCGCAAGCATCGATGTAAAACAGGACACTCAGCAACTCGCCAAGCTTGTGTCTCAACTTACACTACAAGTCAGCGCCATCCAGCAATCAGCTCAATGAAGAACGCTCACGTCGTTGTTCTACAACTCCCTACCGTTACTAGTCTAGTCAAAGTAGCCAACAGCCCTAAAATAATTGCAAGAAATTGTTTTATGGTATTTATTTGTTCTTTAATGTGTGAACAACAATACAGCAAAAGTTTACCAAAATTGGGTTACCGGAAATGGGTCAAAATGGCGTCATACAAAGACGGCGACCAATGCTTCATATTTCCATATGTCACATTTCCCCTTCATCATCTAATACTGGATCTTGACGCGTGTCGTAACAATGGCCATTTTGGCATTGTCCACATGCTTGAGAACAGTCTAGTCCATGCTTTCGGCAAGTACAACGGTGTGTGCTGCAAACACCGGAACAGCTGCAGCGAATAATTTTCAGGAGTGTTTCTGGTGCGGGTGCAGTGTCCGTCATCACTGGAACTAGTCTGTTGGTTTGTAGGCTCCATCCCCATTTAGTGACGTCAATATCCTCACCCTTGCCCATCCATTGCATTACCTGGAGATAGCTTCTCAGAGAATGATATTTTGTAGCCGAAGTTGTTGGAGGCAGTCGTTCGGGTGTCACGAAGCTTTTGGCCGCTTGTTTTAGAATGAGTTGAGAATTCATTTCTCTTGGTAGACAAGACTATGTCAATAGTAGTGAGACAGACAGATGAGATGAGCGAATCCAGTGTTGTGTCCCCTGTCAGTGTTTGCATATACAGCTCTTCAATTTCATTTACAAGTTTTGCAAAATCAGGGTCGTCACAAATGATACTGTCTACAACCTGTTGTGTAAGACACTGATCAAGGAGCAGATGACCACGGAGAGCACGCTGAACTGCCTTTCCTGACAAGATGTGTTGTACTGCATTCTCGCCATAGATGGTTCCCAGGATTTCGTTGATTCCACTTCGATCCATCAACGTTCTTATCGCACACAGAAGATTCATTAGAGTGTGGAAGCATCTCAGCAGCAACACCACATCTCGAACCGGACTGTCTGCAGGCACCTCATGTTTTATTTGGGACGCTTTCCAGTACAGTGGCTGGTCAAATGTCACAACTGCCGGGGACTTGTGATCATCTGCAATTTTGCAAAGGTACTGAAGGGTGGAGAAGATACATGACTTGTCCCCCAGAATACATGTCAATGATTGGAAGGAATACCACAGAGGACTGCCCTGGATGACTGCAGTCCTTATGCAACAGATGCATCATGCCATTCCAGTTTGGTGCAGGTTGTTTGAAGCGTAGGGACATCTCCCACAGTAGGTCAATCTTTTGATCAGCAGCTTCAAGGAATGGCAGAGGATCAAACTTGATGTTGTCACGGGCATATTTTGTGAACCGGTATTCCTTTACATCAACTTCAGTCAGTTCAACAATCTTCAGATCTTCAATCCGGCTTCTAAGGATTGTTCGGCGGACTTGCCTCCCTGGAGTTATGGCTGCAAGCATCCCCATTCCGTGAAATGTACCCTTCCCATCTAATGTCATGATGTTGTGGTCAACATTATCAGCTGCAAACATCAGTGCCGAATCTGGTCCTTCTATGTCGCCATCGCCCAGTAAATCCAGAGCAGTATAGGTGGCAGCGTTTTTCTCAAATCGCTGGACCTCTGAGTATGAAGAGCAGAAACCCATGGCTGAGAGGCTGTCGACCAGGAATCGTGACCTGACGTGGTGGTGTACCTGTACTGCTAATCCAATCTGCAGCGGTAGTATCAAAGCCCTGGGGCGCACGGCTTGTACAATAGATTGTCCAATACTCGCCACCTTTCTGCAAGTGTCTTTGCCAACATATAAATGTTGGAGCAAGCATTGCAAGCTCGATGGAATGTATTCTAGAGCAGATTGTAGTTCTAGCGCCGAAATATCAGGATATTGGTCGATTGAAGATGTGATCATTAACTTAATGTCGCTCTTGATCAGTTTAGCCGCAGTCTGTATGATGGCTCTTTTCTGAGCCTCTTCATCATTTTCTGGCTGGCTAAAATAGTCTCTCAGAATACTACTAGTTTTCTCACGAAATGTTACGATATCATGTAACCCCTCTTGCTCGGCAATGAATATAGATTCCCCATAATGCTTAACCAGTTTGGATTTGAGGTACTGGTTGCCATAGGCCACGGAATCTGGCTGAACCAGATATTTTGCCATTTTCTTAGCAAGATCATCCACTGTCAATTGTTCCTCATCATTTTCTTCTAAGAACGAGCACATTCCGATGAAGGCTTGCTCTTGGTCAGAGTCCTTCGGTCTTCCAACCTTTCGTGGCTTCTTTTCAGTTGGACCATCTCTGTACTGCAAAGGAATGGCCCGTTTCGTGCGAAAATTGATGTCACATGACCGATGGTACACACAATCAGCAGCGTGGAGGTCCTTTCCGAAATACTCTATTCTACCACGAACAGTGAATGCCCAGTCATCATTACGATCCTTACAATGTGAGAGGGTTGTCTCGAATGTCTCAATGAATGAATCTGTTTTGACACAGCTGAATTCACCAAAATCGGCACTACCGGGTGATTTTATTATCTCATTGCCACAGAACAAACAGTGCGATTTACTGTTGAAAGGTCCGACAGAAACACGCGCACTCCTTTTGACAGGTTGAGGTGGTTGTAGCTTGACTTTCTTGAACAAGTATATTTGCTTCTTGTTAATATAACTCATTCTGCATCTTTTATGCACCTCGGTACCAGCAACTACCACGATACTGTCGCCTCTGTCGATGCTGGCCTTGTTGATTCCTTCAGCCCCCTTTTCACCAATCACCACCGTTTCACCATCTATCTCACTGCCACATAAGGGACAATTTCCTCGACTTGCCATCTTCTCATGCTCTGAAATGCAAAATAAATTAATGTTAGTAAAATCTAAAATCTGGAATGGCTGAATAAAAACAATAACTTAACTCAATGCATGTACCAACCAAATTGACGTCATTGCAGGATGACGTCACGACATTATGACTGCGCCTATACTCTTTTTGAGAGCCCAGAATAATGGGGTTATTGTTTTTTAGACTTTTCCAAAGTCACTTGTTCACTGAAATGAACACTTATCAAAGTACGGAAGAGTTAACCGCCTTCCTAACTGGAATATTAGGTGTTTCTAGTGGCAGAGACGGCCATCAAGCATGACGCCATTTTGACTCATTTTCGGTAACCCAATTTTGGTAAACTTTTGTTGCATCGTTATTTACACTTGAAACAACAAAATAATGCAATAAAACAATTTCTTGCAATTTGTTTGGGGTGAGAGGGGTTCAGGTCATATTTTGACTGGACTATACCGGCGGCGATCAAGATCTGCTAGCCACTCTAGAGACAAGCCTGGTTTCTGCTTCTACCACCAAAGGTTTGGGAAGGACGCAATCAAGTGCAACACACCATGCAGCTTTGTCAAGACTTTAAACAGCAACGGCGACCACTAAAGGCGCATAGTGTCCGCCATGCTTCGTCAGCGCTGCTCTACGTCTACGATCCACTCTCCAGGAACAAGTTCCTCATCGACACAAGGGCTGAAGTCAGTGTCCTACCTGCAACAGCAAGCCAGAAGACACGCACCTCTACGCCGCCAACGGTATCAAGATAACCGTGTACAAGCGACAGACGCTGCGACTGGAGCTCAACCTTCGCCGTTCCTTCGAGTGGACCTTCTATGTCGGAGAAGTCTCACAAGCCATCTTGGGCGCCGATTTTTTGACACACTTCGACCTCCTCGTCGACATCAGGAATCGCCGACTCCAAGATCCTTTAACTTCTGTCGCGACCTCAGCAGCAACAACCACTGGCGAGAACACTCGCATCTCCACCGTCAGTGCAGACAACCCGTATGCTTCACTGCTGAAGTCTTTCTCGACACTCATGCAGCCTTACTCTGCAACTGGCCCTGCAAAACACCACGTCACGCACCACATCGATACTACTGGACCACCGACTTACGCCAAGGCCCGTCGTCTAGCTCCAGAACGTTACCAAGCAGCCAAGTCCGAGTTCGAGTCTCTCCTGCGTCAAGGTATCATCCATCCCAGCTCCAGCAACTGGTCTTCTGCACTACACATCGTCTCTAAGAAGAACGGTGACATCAGACCATGTGGAGACTACCGTGCACTCAACTCTCGCACCGTCATGGACAGATACCCAGTGCTCAACATTCAAGAGTTCTCCTCTCAACTCTCTGGCTGTACCATCTTCTCCAGGATCGACTTCGTCAAGGCGTTTCACCAGATTCCAGTCAATCCAGCAGACATCCCGAAGACAGCCATCATCACCCCGTTTAGCTTGTTTGAATACACCAGGATGCCATTTGGACTACGGAACGCCGCCCAGAATTTCCAGCGCTTCATGGATGAGGTCCTGCTTCGCCTACATTGACGACCTTCTCATCGCCAGTTCTGACGCTGAAGCACACCGACAGCATCTCCAGCAGATCTTCACTCGTCTGCAGGACTACGGGATCCAGATCAACATCGACAAGTTTGTGTTTGGTGTCCCTTCGGTCGACTTTCTTGGCCACACTGTCTCCTCTGCAGGCATCACTCCACTCCAGTCAAAGTGTGAGTCCATCCAGCAGTTCCCGAAGCCGTCAACCCAGCGCCAGCTCAAGGAGTTCCTGGGCATGCTGAACTACTACAAACGCTTCATCCCGAACTGCTCACTTCTTCTCCGGCCACTCTACGCCATGATCAAGCCCTGCAAGAAAGGACAGTCCATCACCCTCGTCTGGACCCCAGAAGCTGACGACGCCTTCCTCGCTGCTAAGAAGGCCCTTGGTGTCGCTTCGATGCTCAGCTTCCCTTCTCCAGATGCCGACACTTCCATCTCTACAGTTGCTTCAGGCATCGGTGCTGGTGCCGTCCTGCAGCAGTACGTCAACGGAGACTGGAAGCCCATCGCTTTCTTCTCCCAGAAGTTCAACAACGCCGAAATGAAGTACAGTGCCTTCGACAGAGAACTTCTTGCCATCTACAAGGCGATCAAGAGATTCCAGTACTTCATCGAAGGTCGCCGATTCCATGTCTACACCGACCACAAGCCTCTAACCACTACTTACGTCAACAACAAGACTACCTACACACCGCGACAACTGCGTCACATCGAATTCATCTCGCAGTTCACCACTGACATTAAATTTTGCTACGTCAAGGGTGTCGATAATGCTCCAGCTGATGCACTGTCACGCAACATCTCGGCCATCTCTTCTCTCATCGACTATGCTGCCATTGCTGCTGACCAAGCTAATGATGCTGAGTTGCAGCAACTCCAGGAGAATGCTGCCTTGCAGATTAAGAAGATCCAACTTCCAGGGACCAAAGAACACCTCTACGCTGATGTCTCTACTGACGGTGTCCGGCCGTACATTCCAAAGCAGCATCGTTACCGGCTCTTCCGTCAGTTCCACGACCTCTCTCACCCTGGCATCCGAGCGTCGCAACACATGGTAACTTCCAGATTCATCTGGCAGGGCATCAACAAGGATGTCAGACAGTGGACTCGCACCTGCATCAAGTGCCAAGCTTCAAAGGTGACACGCCACACACACTCTCCTGCAGCAACATTCAAGCCAGTCTCTTCGAGATTCGACCACGTCCACGTCGACATCGTTGGCCCGCTGCCTTACTCCAACGGCTACCGGTACATCCTTACCTGCGCCGACCGATTTACCCGCTGGCCTGAAGCTGCACCTCTTGTGGACATCACAACAGACTCCGTCGCCCGTGCTTTCATCAGTACGTGGGTCTCCAGATTCGGTGTCCCTCTCAGCCTCACATCGGACCGTGGAAGCCAGTTCGAGTCTAGCCTGTGGAATAACGTCATGACTCTGCTCGGCATTCGACGCTACAGGACCGCCAGCTATCACCCACAAGCCAAAGGTCTCATCGAACGCTTCCACCGGCAACTCAAGTCTTCTCTGGCAGCTTCAGCCCACCAACGTGAAGACTGGACTGTTGCTCTACCCCTTGTCCTCCTCGGCATACGAACGTCACTGAAGGAAGATCTAGGCCACTCCTTTGCTGAGCTCGTCTACGGAACTACACTCAGGCTACCAGGTGAACTTCTTGCCAGTACACCTGATTCCCGGCCTTACAGTATCCAGGACTTCGCCAGCAGCCTCAAGGACTCCATGCAGAACCTTCAGCCTGTGCAGTCTCGCACCTCTCCCTCCAAGACCTCCGTCAGCCAGGACCTCGACAGCTGCACTCACGTCTTTGTCAGGGTAAACGCAGTCAAGAAGCCCCTTCAGCAACCGTACCAGGGCCCCTTTGAAGTCATCCGTAGGACGAGGAAGAACTTCACCATCAACCGCAACGGGACTTCGGACGTTATCGCCATCGACCGCATAAAACCTGCGTACCTGCTCCACTCTACAGCAACCACACCTGATGCAAGACCACGAAGTACTTCCAGTGTGGTGCCGGTTCGTTCCAAGAAAACGGTTTCGTTCCTCCTACCTCGCAACTAGAGGGGGAGTACTGTAGCAGCACGTGCGAATATACTTCAATGTGCTTCCTCACTCCCTTTTTCCGTTTACCCGTTTCTCCCGGTCTCTCGTTTTTAGAGGTGTTACTTTCATAAACATAACATCTTACACACACATACATATTTTAATATAACTATCTGTTTTATTTACACACAATCTTACTACACAATCTTTCTACCTTTTATTCCTTATTACATGTTTCTTTTCATATCATTATATTAACTATGCATGTAAGCACTCCATATGCAAATATATCCTGTATTTTCAGTAAATCTATTTTCTGTTCAAGTTTGTCCAATAAAAGTAGAAAGAGAGACGAATTGAGATTGTCTTATTATCATCCATAAATGGTAAGGGTTAAGGCTTAAAGGACTAAATACTGTCGAGAGTCTCCGAGACATCGGTTTGCCAGTGACCTTAGCGGACTCACTACGGTGAGAGGTTGATGCCCTCGCTTGTGTGAACACCATATCCATTATGATGGTAACAATGCAATAAGCTTGCGTGTATGCGTGCGTACGTGCGTACGTGCGCGCGTTCGTGCATTGAAAGGAGAGGTAGAGAAGATGTTTATCTGCCGAGACAGTTAAAAGGGAGAGGCGACGGAGACAAACGATGGACAAGACAAACAAAGGAGAACAAACACAAACAGGTTCGCCTTGGTTTGTGATGGATGAGGGGCGCCTGCTGTGCCCTAATCTTTGTGGACAGCCTTGAATGTTCCTTCCCTTCTCTCTCTCTCTCCAAATCTATATGATAATACTTCTTTTGTTGTTCGGACATATTACTGCACCAGAGACATATGCCGTAACACTTGGTTTGTATGTAAGTAAAACTGTGAGGTTCATTTCCCCTGTGTGTTTCTAGCAAATTGCGGCGTGAACTTCAGACTCGAGGAAAGCAAGGAAGCGGAAGAAACATCCACACGCATGATGGTGGGTTACCCCAACTTTTACGTTGAAAGCTTTATAAGATTGAAAAAAGTGCATGTTATTGTTTTGCGGTGTAAATATAAACAATATAATGAATTGTAGTAGAAAACAACAAACAAGGAACGAGTAGAGAGTGTTTGGGAAGATACTTTAAGTGAAATTAATTACACGACGGCGACTTATGATAGTGATGATGGTGTGGTGATGACGTAGGCAGCTGCATTGCATAGTCGATACGTATACTAAAGCTTGTGTGTGGGTGACGTCCTCCTCCTCGCCCACTTCCTTATGATGTATCGTAGCGTTTCCCTCTCGTCTCTGTTTTAGGTCATGGAGATTAGCATACTTTCAGGTCCCGAGTCCAGAATTTCAAATATTGTTTGTTGACGTGCCTGGCAAGAGCTCCTTCACATATAAATTTTTTTTCTTACTTGAAAAGAAAAATATCTATTTCGATCAATTTCAGACAAACATTTAATCCTTTCACTTGCGAAGGTCTTAGGATTTACTCACGTAAGATGTGGCTTCATTACTCTCTGCCTTCTGTCCTCCTCCTCCTCCTCCTCCTCCTCCTCCTCCTCCTCCTCCTCCTCCTCCTCCTCCTCCTCCTCCTCCTCCTCCTCCTCCTCCTCCTCCTCCTCCGTTTCATTTGCTCTTCTCTCCACCTTGTCCTTGTTCATTCTGTTTCTCTCCACAATATATTCTTTCATTTTCCACCGGGCTGGATTTTCCCACAAACCTACTACCACCTCAATAGAGATTAAATTAAATTATCTCGAAGAAAACGTCGAAGTTCAACTAATTTGTTTCCAATATTTTTTCCTGGAGTTGAATAGAATCGTTGGTTGCAAAGGAGAGGGAGGAGGAGGAGGAGGATTACATAGGATTACATAGGAATAACAGACACCAGGAGACCTATTGGTCCATGACGAGGGTATCTGCTGAAACTACATACTACTAACTATCAACTACTTGTAAGAAAACAGTTGGAAAATGACACCATGTCCCTAAAGAAGATAGGAACATGGAAGTTTCGTAGTGCAGAAAGATAGGGTATGAAATATACTAACTACAACTACCACTACCACTACAACTAATCGATCCGGGGGACTAAATATGAATTCGCAGGGCACTATCAATACCCATTTACTTTACAGTGCGCGTCAAGCCTGTTTTTAAATGTAGTTATTGTGCTGGCTTAGGAGGAGGAGGAGGAGGAGGAGGAGGAGGAGGAGGAGGAGGAGGAAGGATTGTAGACATTAGCCGAGCTTTAGCCGTGTTTGCAACTCTCCTCTCTCTCTGATTTGATTTAATTTTCTCATCTATGGGTTGGGTTGCCCCGTGTCCTCATTGCATTAAGGACGTTGCGTGCGTTTGTGAAATGTCTGAGACGATGACGGAAGAGGGAGAGGAAGGGGAAGAGGAAGGGGGAGAGGAAGACACACACACACACACACACACACACACACACACACACACACACACACACACACACACACACACACACACACACACACACACACACACACACACACACACACACACACACACACACACACACACACACACACACACACGCCACACACACACACACACACACACACACACACACACACACACACACACACACACACACACACACACACCAAATCTTGGCTCCGAACAGACAACAAAAAGCAAGCGAAGGTTCACCGGGGAAGAGTGGTGCATCTCACTCTTAGGCTGTCCAGGTCGTGAGTTCAGGCTTATTGCTTTAATTAACTCCTCCAGCCCATGCACCTCATATCGCAAGGCCGAGGACAAGTTGTAATTCTATAAGAGTAAGGCCGCCGGATAGTTACTTGCCTCTCTATAACAGAATAATTCAGTCATAACTTTAGCTGAAACTGTTGATTGTCCTCACGAGAAATCTGAAACGAAGGCTTTTAGAGGGTGTTAATGACATGATTTTTTTGTTTTCACTCGCTAACGAGAAGAGAAAAATAACTGGAATTAAGGAAAAGAGTAAGGAGAGTGAAGAGTTTGAAAGGAGGGAAGCCACTAGATGTAATGAGGAAAAAAAGTGGTTGTAGTGGGATTGGTCTGTATCATAGACCACTATATCTCAGAGATAAAGTGGTCTATGTCTGTATGTTTGGTGTCAACTCCTTGTTCCTTTTTCGTAGCTAAAATTGTGTAACTTTTCTTTTATTACTTAACCTTTTATTGCAGCTTTATCACACGTCTCCTTTATGTCTCTCCTGCCCTTGACCCAGCAGTAATTGTTTCTTACTTTCATTACTCCCCTCCCCTCCCTCTTGCCTCAATGCCTTGCTCGTTTCTTTCTTGCCTTGCCTCGCCTTTTTATTATCCTCGAAACAGCTTTTATTACTGTGAAATATCAACAGTGTTTGTCTGCTAACTTAAAAATGTTGTGCTGCTTCTGAATGAGAGAGAGAGAGAGAGAGAGAGAGAGAGAGAGAGAGAGAGAGAGAGAGAGAGAGAGAGAGAGAGAGAGAGAGAGAGAGAGAGAGAGAGAGAGAGAGAGAGAGAGAGAGAGAGAGAGAGAGAGAGAGAGAGAGAAGAGAGAGAGAGAGAGAGAGAGAGAGAGAGAGAGAGAGAGAGAGAGAGAGAGAGAGAGAGAGAGAGAGAGAGAGAGTCTTCCATATTTTTCGTTTCATCATTTTCCTCTATAGAATATGATTTGTGCAGTATCTGGGACTGACTTAAGAGAATTGATGGAACAGTAGAAGATATGAAAGA
Organism: Chionoecetes opilio; assembly: GCA_016584305.1. Taxonomy (NCBI): domain Eukaryota; kingdom Metazoa; phylum Arthropoda; class Malacostraca; order Decapoda; family Majidae; genus Chionoecetes; species Chionoecetes opilio. Next base: position 85,162 of record JACEEZ010009517.1, on the reverse strand, counting down.
TGGGGAAGAGGATATCATGGTGGAAAGACAGAAACAGAAAGAAAAGAAGGCACAAATGAAGAAATATGATCAGGAGGAGAAGGAGGAACATAAAGGAAGAACAAACAGCATCAGAGCTGTTTGTCATAAGCTACACTATCTATTCTAAAGTGAGATTCATAGGATGGAAATGACGAAGGCTCCTTTTCATCCTTCCAATCTCTCCATTACTTTATAACTCGCTACGAGTTATGTGTTGGTCCCCATGGCTCCGGTACCAGAAACACCAACAGTTCTCTGCTTCTGAACTTTGCAAGATCCAGAAGGTTGAGAATTGCAGGTTCTTGGTATCAGAGGCCAGAGCTGCACCGCTGGACATGGTATAGTAATGCCGGAGGGGTAGCTAAGGAGATCGACCACATCCTCGTTAGTACTCGTTGGAGGATCCTCCAGAACTGCAGGGTTTACCGGAGTGCTGAGTTCTTTGGAACAGATCACAGACTTGTTGTTGCTACACTTAAGCTTCATGTCAAGTCCAGAAGAATCTCAAGAGGTAACCATACTGTGTTTCATCTTGAGAAACTTAAGGACTTGACATGTGCTCATGAGTATGCGGTGGCAGTCTCAAATCGGTTTGATGTGCTCGGTGCTCTCGGGGACCCTGTAGAACTGTGGGATACCTTCAAACGTGAAACTCTACAGGCTGCCAAGGAGTGTATTGGGGAGCGCCCGAGGTCAAGGCGTGGTTTTGTCTCGACGGAGACGCTGGAGAAAATCGAGGAGAGTCGCGCTGCCAGGCTGGCTGGGAACCGGGACCAGCACAGGGCTCTGTCACGCCGGAGTAGAACCCTCCTGAGGAGAGACAAGGAGAGGTATGTCAGGAGTCTCGCTGAGGATGTCGAGGGTCATTTGAACGCTAATGACCTCCGACCCGCCTACCGAGCCCTGAAGAAGCTCCGTTCCAAGTCTCCTTATCGGGCGAGTGCTATTCGAACAGCAGATGGGCGCCTCGTGTCGGGGCAGTGGATGCTGATCCTCCCATTGACGAAACCGCACCCTCTCTTGACGAAGTCAGAGAGGCTGTAGCAAAGTTGAAGGGTGGAAAGGCAGCTGGTGTTTGTAATATCAGTGCGGAGCTCCTCAAAGCTGGGGGTGAGGCCATGATCCGCGGGTTGCATGCTGTCCTGACTGCCGTGTGGCAATCAGGTACCATTCCTCCTGACTGGAAAAGGGGGCTGGTCATCCCTATCTGGAAAGGGAAAGGGGACCGTCAGGACTGCAACAATTACCGCGGTATTACACTGCTTAGCGTACCAGGCAAGGTGCTTGCCCATCTATTGCTGACACGGATTCGCAGTCATCTGGTGAAGCATCAGAGACCTCAGCAGTCTGGGTTCACGCCTGGTAAGTCAACAACGGACCGTATCCTAGCGCTTCGTGTCCTGGTGGAACGCCGACGTGAGTTTCGACAGGGGATGCTTGCAGCCTATGTTGATCTCAAGAAGGCATTTGACTCAGTGCATCGTGAGTCACTTTGGGATCTTTTGCGACTTCGAGGGATTCCTGCAAGGACTATTGATTTGATAACTGGTCTGTATTCTGGGACTGAGAGTGCTGTGAAGTGTGGGGCAGGTGTATCCAGCTTCTTCCCTGTGAATACAGGAGTGAGGCAAGGGTGCGTCCTTGCCCCATCACTTTTCAACGCCTGTATGGACTGGGTATTGGGCAAGGTTGTAGATCAAAGTGATTGTGGAGCATCCGTCGGCAACACCAAGATCACTGATCTTGTTTTTGCCGATGATGCAGTAATCTTTGCTGAGTCGCTGGAGGTCCTGGTGATGGCTCTCGAGGCGCTGCACGAGGAGGCAAAGCCTTTGGGACTTGAGGTCTCCTGGCTCAAGACCAAGGTCCAGGTGTTTGAAGACTTACTAGATGAAGCAGTACAGTCTGTTCATGCGTGTGGCGAGGACATTGAGATCTTGGAAAGTTTTACATACCTTGGTAGCGCAGTCCATAATGACGGCGGGTCACGTCAAGAAGTCTTACGGCGGATTGGAATAGCCCACGGTGTTATGGACTCGCTCAGCGGGAGTATTTGGCATTGTCGGTACCTGTGCAGAAGGACAAAGATCCGGATCTTCAAGTCGCTTGTGATCCCTGTCTTACTCTATGGTTGTGAGACATGGACACTAAATAGTGACTTGGAAGAGACGAATCAATGCCTTTGGTAATAAGTGTCTTCGCAGAATCATGGGGTATCGCTGGGATGATTACGTGTCAAATCAGCGATTGCACCGTGAGACTGAATCGAGGCCTATTACCTGCATAGTCCGTCAGCGCCAACTTCGGCTATATGGGCATGTGGCACGCTACCCTGAAACCGATCCTTCCCATCGGGTTGTATCTGTAAGAGAAATCCGGCGTGGAGGAGGCCAAGGGGGCGCCCACAAGGCTCGTGGCTGGGGCAAGTTGCTGTTTCTTGTCGAGAGCTGCTTGGTATGGGAAAGGAGCCTGCATGGGAACTCGCGCGTGGTGACCCCGGGAGTGGCGTCGTAGGTTGGGTGAGGCGACGCGCCCCCCGGCGTATGCCCCCAATGATTGATTGAATCTTTCCATCCGAAGCTATTAGGAAAGGAAGAAAAAACGTGCAACATGGAAACATTTCACAGATTTATTTTTTAGGAAAGATATAGAAAAAAATAACTATCATTACAGCTACGTACTTCAATCCAGGCCATGCAAACAAGACTAACAACAGCATTCCCCAAAAAACTACACTGTGCTGATACATTTGGATATTCAATTGCGATAATGATAATATGACAGCTCTTGATTGGAGTCAAAGTACTTACGTATCTAATCTGTTCTTGAAGGTTGTAACTGTCATACTCTTAACGATATTGGAGGGTAGAGCACTCCAAACAATACTCTAGACGACTGAGCTCGATCTGCCATCTGATGGCCGTCTGGGTACTTCCCGGCAACTCAGAATGTCGGGTCTCGGGGTGATGGGCTTGACTTATTTGCCATTATTCCCTTTCCAAACCAGCTCAATTAACTGTTGTCATGGTCAACATAGGCTTATGCAAAATGAAAATATACGGGTTTTACATTATTCATGACGTTATAACGAGGATTGTTGGCAAAATAGAAGTATTTGATCACAGGTGTCCTACAACATTCTACTAAATACTGTAAAGGAATGCTTCAAGGCGGGTGTATGGGTTAATATTACCTCCATGTATGCAAAGAGAAGGTAATACTAACCCATACACCCGCCTTGAAGCATTCCTCTACTGTATTTAGTATTTTGCCAACAATCCTCGTTATAAAGTCATGAATAATATAAATCTCGTATATTTTCATTTTGCATAAGCCTATGTTGACCATGACAACACTTAATTGTAGCTGGTTTGGTAGGGAATAATTGAAAATAAGTCGAGCCCAACACCCCGAGACCCGCCATTCTGAGTTGCCGGGAAGTTCCCAGACGGCCACCAGATGGCAGATCGAGCTCAGTCGTCTAGAGTATTACGACCCGATTGAAGAAATACTTGGCTGCGTTTGACGAAAATATTTTACCAAATATCTGAAAACTGTGACATCATCCAAAGACTACTGTATACAGTAGTCTTTGCATCATCTTATATTTAATCAATCGACTGTTAAATCATCATCTGCATTGATTTAATCAAAATTTTTGAATTCACTGAATTCTTACATTATATTGTTACCTCACTTTTTCCGTTTTGGAAGGCTAAGTAAATTTAATTGTCTAGTCAATCATTCTTCATTGGGCATATTTCGTATCGGGGGATTATCTTTTTGACTCTACGATGTATTCTCTCCAACAAAGTTTATGTCCTTTCTGTAATATGGGGATAAAGAATGTACACGCTGAACTCTTGATAGGGTCGAAGAAACGAATTATAGTTTTGATATGACTTTTTCTGATTTCTTTTCTAAAATATGTTAAATTTCACCGACTGATTTTTTGTAAGAAGTATGAGGTGGATGAGTTACGTAAGAGCATAATAATAATAGATACAACAATACTTCTTGATGTGTAACGATGATGTTTCTTCAGACCATTATTACTTGCATGGGACGTGACAGGAAATCGAAAAGGGTCGTGTTGTGCTGGCAAGGAAAGCACTTTGTTTATGACGAGTGTATGGAAGGCATCGTTTTGCAGCGGAAAAGCAAGGCAAGGAATGTATGGCTAGAAGAAGCACCCTTACACTCCTCTGGAAAAGCGGAGAATGAAGAAAGTATGTTAATGACTACGAGAGGAAATATTGTTGTCATGAGAAGTGAATGATGTTTATAGATAGTAGGAAAAGGTTAGCAATCACTTCTTTGGAGGAAAGTAATTCATGTATAGATCTCTCTGAAGGTTTAACATTAGTTATATCACTAACGCTGTGACAGTGCCATTTGCATTCGTAAACAAAATTTTCTCGGTTGGATTTATATATTTATTTATTATTATTATTATTATTATTCATTTGTTATTATTATTTTGAAAGCTGTGTGGGAGGCATCGGAAGGCAGTGAGTTGATCCTAAACAGTGTTTGGTGGCAGGTGTTACCTACCATCAGGGCTTGAAAACGAAATAATTTCTCAAACGGTTCGTTCCGATCAGAAACAGTATTATTAACGTTTCGTTTTTCGTTCCTCCTCCAAACATAACGTTCCTAAACCGGTTAGAACGAAATGAAAACCGGTTAGAACGTTATTCTTAAACCATGTAATGAATATGCTATTAGCCCTAATAAATAATAATGCCTATACATGACTACATTTTTATAGACGGAAATAAAGCCATACATTTCATGGTGCATAGTATCCAACAAAATCAAACCCTTAGATGTTGTAAGAACTATATTATTATACGACTTAAATAAGGCAACACATTTACATATACAATACAGGAAGCGTAGTGTAGGAGTATGCAATCTCAGTCGTCGTAAAGACATGAATCACTAATTATTTATTAATATTATATATGGTAAAACTATATTAATTCGTAATATCACCAGCCCACTAATTAAATAAACCTAATCAATGAAGTCAATGACTACATGTGGTACTCCAAGGACTCGAACTTAGGACACTCACACCGAAATTCGGTGCACCAAGCATTAGGCTATGAACACAGTTAAAAATTTGAGCACACACTCACGATATATAATCCCTTTTCGAATGCTGGATATTAATCTAAGCATATTCTTAAACCAAACTGCAGTATAATAGTTTAACGATTGCACGATTGGAAGGTGTAATAAAATAAGGGAACGTGATGCATACGTGGAACGTTCACGAAGACATAAATTCATAATTATACAAGGTAAAAAATAGTTATTCCTCACAAATTAAATGAAAAGTGGTGCATATGATACTATTTGAAACAAAACCACATCGTCAATTCCAGAGAACTGAAACTCGAAAATGCCAGTGGTCGCTGGCAGTTTTAACTCACAGGTTGACGAAAAGTTAGGCTACTGTTAAAATAAATATGGGCTTATTCCATTGCACTTAAAACACAAAAGAATAATATTAAGAACGATTTTCTTCTATATGTATATTGTATAGAAGCCTGATTCTGTAAAACATGTATATAAGCAAATAACCAAGTAGGTTATAGTTGAGGAGGCGATGGAAATGTTACTATGATATTATATAGTCAATAACGAATGTCTAGCAGTTAACTATACCTAGACAATCATATTTTCCTGTTATTTGTGTGTATCAATTAGATAGAAAGCCTGGAAGTGCAATGAGTCGACGCGTGAAGTCGCAATGTTTTGATTCAATCTTCCCGCCACAATGCGCGGCATGCCGCCTCCACAATCATAACCTAACTGGTACCCGCCCTTTACGATTTCGGCATTCTATATTCTTCTTTTCAAAGCATTGCTTATTGTATTTTGACAAGCGTTTGCCAGACGCAGCAGTACGGTCTTAGAAAACAGTGAGAACATCGCCCCCAATAAAGCATGCTACAATATACATGTAAAAAATATATTAAGCTTTCATACTCGAGGCGAGTAATTTGCATTAAATTGCTATCCTAGAACGTTAAATCGAAATGCATGTCATCCATATAATTAGTAGAACAACAGAAGAAAAGTATTTATTGGTATATAGATGTGGTGCATCAATATTTATCGCGAAATAGATTTAAGAAAATGCGAGTCGCGGAGCCAAAACACAGTAGACCAACCTTTGAGTTAAAACTGCCAGCGACCACTGGCATTTATCGAGTTTCAGTTCTCTGGAATTACCAAGTGAGCAAATACAATAGACTTAATTAATGTATGTATGTAATACAGATGCATTTACTTAAATAATTTGGCTACTGGAAGTGAAAATGGATTAGTGACCAAATATGGCATGGAACGAAAAAATAACGTTATTAACCGGTTACAGGGATTTCAAAATAGTGTTTTTGCTCAGGAACAGTAAATATGATAACTTTTTCGTTTCCGTTTTTGTTCCGAACATTTTTGTTCGTTTCGGTTTTCGTTTTCGTTCCCTTAAACCGTTTCCAAGCCCTGCTTACCATACCATTAAATTTGTATAGTTTGGTGATGGACAGTTGTCGTTGCTGGGCTGCTTTCAAGTTTTGGTCTCGAAGTGAATTACACTTTGTCACAACCATCAACTTTTACCTTTATTTCGCATTTACTTTGTTAATGTCAAGTCAAGTGTACTGTTCTAATGCGCTGGTTGGCATACACACTGGAAAAGAAACTCATCGTCTTCCTCTTTAGTAAGACTTCTCTACCTTCTTGATTGCGTGTCATCGTGTTCCAGAGGATGAGGATGAGAAGGAGGAGCAGGAGGGGGAGGTAGTGACAGCTGTCTTTAAAGATGGTGGCGGAGGTGGCGGCAGTGGTGGCAGAGGGAGAAGGAAATATAAAGGAAATTACGATAAAACCGAAACCAATAAACATATATTGGAAAAAAACCCACAGGAACAGGAGATAAAAATTGAAACAGTAAATATAATGGGAGAAAGAAAACAAACAAGAGAAAAGGAGGAGAGACAATGAACATAAAGGGAAAAAATAAAAAGAAATTGGATGGAATAGGTGAAGTAATAGTCAATATATATGAGGAAAAGGAAGCAGGAATAGGAGAAAGGAAGAGAAACGGAAAGAAACAGCTGGAATCAAGATAGGGAAGAGTCTTGGCGGGCGGGTGACAACAGGAGGCAAGACCATGTTGAAAGACCGAGTGGTGTGCGTTATTATAAGACAGAGGACGGATCTTATGAAGCCAGACAGTTTGCGGTCTCGTGGAAGTGAAGGAAAATACCAAAACACAACACTATGAGGGGATATTTATAGAACCACGTCCACCCATCTGCTTCTCGTGTGGGAAATGGCGGGAGGATGTAGGAGGATGAGCCTTGGATGCTTTATTGACGACGTAACTACCTCTGCGTGAGATTGATTAAGACGTATAATTGTTTAGCCCCATACCTTGCGTTGCGTCTTCACGGATGCGTCTGCCTCGGGGTGTTAATTCAGGATTCCAGACTCGCGGGTTCGTGGTGCCTCGTATTGCAGGTCTTCTTGTGTTGGATCGTACTATTCCCTCCAGACTTTGGCTTCCTTCCTCTTCGCGTTCTTCCTGCTTGAGCAATGCGGACGATTTCAGAGCCTCATTTCTAT